>RJWM01024343.1:0-30859 GCA_004363535.1 Dasyprocta punctata | reverse complement strand
AGGATTACAGGAGTGTGCCCCTGCTAATATTTGTTTTATATAGTTGAGTGTGCTGTTATTTGATGCATGTATATTTATGATTCTTATCTCTTCCTCTTGGATGTTCCCTTTACAAGGATGTAGTGACCTTCTTTGTTTCTCTTAATCAGTCTTGGCTTGAAATCCACTTTGCAAATAGAATAGCTATCCCTGCTTTTTTCCCAGTTCCTGTCTCATAGAATACTGTTTTCCATCATTAGACTTTCAATATATAAATTTCTTTTTTAATTAAACGTGTTTCTTGTATGCAACATATTGTTTGATCTTCCTCTTTGATCCATTCTTCCAGTCTCTTTCTTCTGATTGATGAATCGAGACCATTTATGTTGACGATTATATCTGCTATGTATTGGCTTATCCTTGTCATGTTGTTTCCCTGTTGGTGGCTTCCCTGTTTTCCCCCTCTGTTTCACTACTTACCTTGCCTGGTGGATTTATTCTGTTGGGTTTCATGGAGCTGTAGTCCTTGTTATCTCTTTCTAGAATGTTTTTCAGAACATTTTGGAGTGTTTTTCATGGTCATGAATTTCTTTAGGTGGACTATGTCATGTAAGTACCTTATTTATCCATCAATTTTGAAAAATGGTTTTGCATGGTACATCATTCTGGGTTGGAAGTTGTTTTCTTTTAGGGCTTGAAATACTTCACTCCAGACTCTCCTTGACTTGCGGGTTTGTGTTGAGAATTTTGCTCTGATTTTCACGGTTTTTCCTTCATAGGTGATTTATTTCTTTTCTCTAATAATTTTTAATATTCTGTTCTTGTGTTGAATTTCTGGAATCTTGACTATTATATGACTTTGTGTAGATATTTTGTTTGATGATGGATAATTGGAGTTTTATAAACCTCACTTATCTGTATGTCAAATTCTTTTTTACTGCTAGGGAAGTTTTCTACTATGACATCTGTGAACAGGTTTTTGATATCATTTGTGGAATCTGCTGCTTTTTCATTGACTCCTGTAAATCTTATGTGATTCTTCTTTGTATCATATAGCAGCTGTTGGATTGATTTTTCCTTGTCCCCTGCTATTTTTTAAGAAATCTGTCTTTTCATGATCTCTAAATGTAATTCAGTCTCCTATACCTGTTATTCTCCTCACATTGGTTCATTTTGCTACCTATATTTTCAATGTAAATTTTAATTTCTTGGATACCTGTTTGCATCAAGCCAAGGGGAGTTTGGAGTAAAGGACTGCCCTAAAAGAAAACAAACCAGAAAATTGTATCTAGTAAGTATGCTCTCAATATGGCAATTTTACCCTCATGAGAGAAAATTTAAAGGGGGTTGGGGAAAAATAGAGAAATAGAAGAAGAGAAGGAGATTAGAAGTAGGTTAGAGGACAAAAGAAGATATACAAACTTTGAGAAACTAGTGAAGATAGGAGGGAAAGAGAGAACAAAGAAATAAAAGCAGGAACAGAAAATAACAACAAAAAGCTATAAGTGATGTTCACACTCATATAAAAAACAAGAACAATCAAGGAACAGAAGGGGAAAAAAAGGAAGAAAAAAATCCACTTTTCTGCTGTCAGACAGAGTGGGTAGACAGAGTGGGCAGACAGAGCCCAGATCTGTGTTGATTAATCCTAGCACTGGTTTTACAATGGGATAGTGAGTAATCCCAGCAAGCCTGCAATTTTAGTTCCACTAAGTTCAGGCTGGTCTCTTACTGTGAGGCTGGAACACATGTTGTTCAGCTGGCAACACACCATGTGCATCCTCCTGGCTTGAATTTGACTCCACCTCACCCTGACACTGAGAGCCACTAGATGGAGCAAACCCACAGCTGCTCTGAGTTCTGAGCTCAGTTGGTTCTTTTCCAAGATGGTGACCAGTCAGTTGTCCTCACCTGGGGGCATCTAAACCCAAATAACTCACCAGCCACTGCAGTCCACTGTGTCCACTGCTCCATTACACTGGTGTGTTTTTTCATGGAGGTTTCTGGAGTTGCCAGTAGTTACAATGCATCTGCAGGGGTGACTTACCCTTCCCACACGGAGCAGCAGATCAGAGAGAAAGACAAGTACCACTTGCCACCTCCTTCTTCTTCATTGAGGTCCTTCTTTTTGCTCTCCGCATGGGCTTTAATTCTTGCTTCAAATCCTTTCTGGGTCCCAGAGACCTGCTTAGCCGCTTCTCTGCTGTTCACCACTCCACCATCTTCCTGGAAGCTTGGTTTACCTTTTTAAAGTGTTATATAAATGGAAGCAAACACTATGTAGCTTTGTTTGTTTGTTTTTTGGTCTGGTTTATTTATCTCAGCAAAATGAACCTGAGAACCACTCTTTTTCTCAAATTATATCAGTAGTGCATTTCTTTGTATTATTGACTATGTATTATATTCCACTATATCAACATACACAATAAAACAAATACTTCATATGACTCACTTATAGGAGGCACCTAAAGTCATCAAATTCATAGAAACAGGAAGCAGAATTGTAGTTACTCTGGCCTGGGTGAAAAGAGGATGTGGAGAGTGGTTGATGAGTATAGAGTTTCAGTTTGGAAAGATGAAAATGTTCTACACATGTATGGCTGTGATGGTTGTTAACACCATCTAATGCTAATGAATCTAATGCCAATGAACAGTACACTTAAAAGTGGTTCTGATAGTATGTTTTGTGACATATATTTTCACCACAAATTAGTTTTTTAAAAAGTTCTTATGGCCATGCAGAGCTTGGAGGAAAGATGGAAGTCCTAAAGTCCTCTCTTGGGAGGGTATCCTCTGGTCCCTGCTCCACTGAGGCTGAGGGTTATTGTACCTGGAAGAGAAGCACACTCTTCTTGCTTTTGCAGTGTGAGAGGATCCTTTAACGACCCCTTCCCAGTACATATTTAGTCTGGGGAGTGTAAAGGAGGATATGTCTGACCTCTTCCCTCTAGTCATCTCTTTTGACCCATTGAAGCAGTAGAGAGGACAGGCCATGCTCATGGGGAATGTGAGAACACACCCTCTCCCACAATGCACTTTATCCCTCCAGAGGATAACTAAAGACACACTGTGTAACAGGGACTTGGCTACTGCTATGGTTTGGATAAGTGCCTCCGAAGTTCTGTGTTAAATGCCTTGTTTCCAGGGCAGTCCTACTGAGAATGGGATAGAACCTTTAGGAAAAGAGATTCTTAGATCTTTGGTGGCCTGCCCCGAAAAGGAATTGTAGAGCTCAAACCTCTTCCTTTTGCTGTTTTGCTTGTTGGCAATCAGGTGGTGTTATGGTTTATCTCTCATATGTGCTCTCCCCCATTCTCATGTGTGTGGAAGGCGACTGGATTTTGGGGTGCTATACTCGTCAGTAAATTGATTCATTGATAAGTTTATAGCTGAGGGTGTTGTTAGGAGATGGGATCTGGTTGGAAGTGGGTCACTGGGGGTGTGAACTGGAAGGGTGTGTTTTTGTCCCTGGTTCTCCCTGTCTCTGTTTCCTGGCTGCCAGGGGCTCAGTGCCTTTCCTCCACCATGCTTCTCTGCCGTCCTATTTCTGCTTTGGAGCTAGTTGACCATGGGCTGAAAGCATGAGCGAAAAGTGATCCTCTCTTTCTTTAAGTTGTGGGTGTCAGGTGTTGTGTCCCAGAAATGGTGAGAATGGCTAAGACAGAACGGCAGTTTGCTCCACTGCATGCTCCCTATTGCCATCTGGCACCACCATGAAGAGCCCAAATTAATGTACTCAGTCTTAGGTTGAAAACCCCAAAACATGAGTCAAAATAGACCTTTTCTCTTTATATGTTCATTATCTCAGGTATTTTGTTACAGTATTAGAAAGCTAACACTTTTACAGAGTTGACACATGATGGAAGATTTACCTTATCCTTTTTTCTAGAGTTGTCGAGCTATTTCCCCCACCACCCCACTCAACCCCACCCCAACCCCTGCCAAACTCATAGCAGTTGCTTCAAAATCTTGATATATACAGTCGTGGACTATATAATGGCATGTCTTATAGTCAATATGAACTTCACGAATGACAGTGGACCCAAAAGTTTATAATGAGCTGAAAAATTC
Organism: Dasyprocta punctata; assembly: GCA_004363535.1. NCBI lineage: Eukaryota > Metazoa > Chordata > Mammalia > Rodentia > Dasyproctidae > Dasyprocta > Dasyprocta punctata. Next base: position 26,809 of record RJWM01024343.1, on the reverse strand, counting down.
CTGCTTCTTAGTGATGTAATAGTATTTGTGACATCATAATGCAATGACTCATAGTACATTACTCAGGTGTTCATGGTGGTGCTGGTATAAAAAAACTGACTTGCTGCTCATCGTATGAAGTATAGCACATGCAGTGGGAGACAGGACATAATACTCGACAATAAATGACTATCTCACTGGTTTGTTTACTATGCAATACTTTTATTGCTATTTTAGAGAGTATTCCTGTAAAACATATGCTATGTTATACCAGCAGCAACCTCATACATGTTTGTGAGTCTCATGATTGTATCATTTTCTCCTGTTTGACTTAAAATCCTGTTGTTTTGTTCATCATGACCTTGGAAGCAATAGACTATACTATATATCTCTATATACCATATAGCTTAGGTGTGTAGTAGCTATTCTACCTACATTTGTGTAAGTACACTCTATGGGGTGTGAACATATATCAAGTCACCTGAAAATGCAGATTTCAGAATAGGTCTCCACCAAGTGACAAGTGGCTGTACATGGTTTGGCACTCAATACTCATTAGCCCCAAGTATAACTTTGGCTAATTTATATGCTTGCCTTTTTTTTAACTGAAAATATTCTCTTTTGATTAATATTTATCTCCATTAGACTATATCTTTTAGTCAATGGATGGGTGTTTTCTCAGGTCTTATATGTCAAAAAAATGTTTTTTTGTTTTTTTGGTACCGGCGATTGAACTCACAACCTCACTCCTGCCAGGCAGGTGCTTATGCCACTGAGCTAAATCCCTAGCTCAAAAAATCTTAATTTTTGCCCTCCCACTTGAGTGATATTTGGTTAGTTAGAGATTTATAGAACAAAGTTCCTTCCACCCCATGTTAGAAGGTGACTACTGTCTTCTTGCAGTGAGTACTGCTGATGAAGTGTGATATGAGACCAATCCACATTTTGCAGTGGGCTTTCTGTTTTGCTTGCCAGATTTTAGGAGTGTTTCACTAGCTTTGATATTCCAAAATGTAATGGCAATGTCTATAAGAAATCTTTTTTCATTTTTTAATATTCAAGTGTGTACCAGGTTGCACCCTTCCAGGGTGCTTTCAATAGGTGGACTTCAGTTTTAAAAAATTCTTCTCTGTAACATCTTTAAATGTTCTCCTTCCTCTCAAAATCTTCCTTCTGGGGACTTTTAAAAGATGACCTTCCAGCTGCTGAGTCTGTAGATTGCATTTCTTATGTGCTTATATTCCATTTCTTTATTCCTGTGTGTCATTTTCTGGGAGATTCTTCCCCTCACTCACCTGTGTTCATTTGGATAGTTGGCCTACCTAGTGAGTTTTCTGTATTAACAATGCTATCTATTAACACCATGTGCACAGTGGGCTGACAGGAGAGGTGGTCATGGCCCCGAGCTCCAGGGCTGCACTGCATTTACAGTGGGGTTAGTCAGGTTGACTCTGTTCCTCCCCCCCGCCCCGCCTCCTAACGCCTAAGCCACCTTCCTTCACAGTTCTGCCCGCAGATGGATCAGCTGAGGCTGTGTCTACCTTCTGCAGCAGCACTGTAAGCTGTGTGATTTTCTTCCCTTTCCATCTTCCATCCGATTCTTCGGTCTTCTAGGGATTTTGTTTCCAGTTCCCTAAAAATTCCCTTTCTGGTTTCCTGAGGATTGTTAACACATATTTTCTATTATCTTCAAAAACTTGGTGCTGGAGGGGTAGCAATAATATGTGTTTGACACTATTTCAAACAAAGGAAGGCTTCAAATAAAATATTATTAATTTAAGACGTAAAAGAGATAAGTGAAGCACTGAAATTGAAGTAGGCATAGAGATCTCCGAGGTGTACACACCTTTTCCTTCACTATGGGCTATGGGGAGGCTGCAGGGACCACACATTCCATGCAAAACACTCACCATGTTGGTATCATGCTCAAGTCAGCTGCACGGTGGCATTGATGGCTTGTCCCATCATCCCAATTCCTTCCAATAGTGACAGACCACTTGGAACCTTATGGGACTTTCCTTGAAATTCGCATTTTTGGTCTAAGAGTTCATTTGCAGACAACGGTTAAGTTAAATAAGCAGGAGGCCGTTGGCTTGAGGTTGTCTGTTTTGTGTTCCTGTGTAAGGAAATGCAGTGTAACTTTCATGAACAAACTAAAACCCAACATAGAAATATGTTTTTTGGGACAGATGGGCAGGTGCCAGCTTATCACAAGCAGCTGAACTTCAGCTGAACACAAGCAATGAACTGATCTGAACATATCTAAATAAGGCAAATGCCTTGCTGTTAACATCAAGTTATTTTTGTACTTTACTTCTGCTTTCAGCCTATGAAAGCCCGCTACTCTTGCTGCTAGGTGGAACCCTCTGAACCTCCTCTTGTTCTGAGTACTATCTGATTCATGAATCATTCTTGGCTCAAAACACTCTGTTAAATTAAATTTCTCTAAAGTTTCCCTTGTAATAGAGCTGACGTTCTCTGAGTTCAATAAATTATCAAGCCATTGACGGCTACATTTATCAAGCCCATCCACTCTCTCAGCTTCTCTCTAATGATTAGTAATGTGAACCTCCCTACCCCAAACTCAAATATTTCAAACAGTTATTGAATATAATGGGTAGATAATTATAAGAAATGAACATGCATACACAAGCTCTTTTGTTTTGTTTTGTTTTTAGGTATGGGCCCTTGCTCAGCTGGAGAAGGCATACTACCTTCTGTAGTGAGGTTTTCCTGTTTTCTTGACCAGAGTTCTCAGCATGCCAAGCTCCCACTGCCACCTGTTTGCAGGGTATGGTGCAGAGCCCAGAAACAATCAGAAGATGCAGAGGCCTTGGGTTCTGAACAGTTGGCTCTTCTCTACACTGGTTGGTCCCTGCTGCCACTGTTGCCATAGGGAAGCCACAGTAACAAAAGGATAAGATATACATTAGCTCTGCCAAGTATGCTTCGAGGGTGGCAAGAAAACAAGTGTTTTCCACAAATTTTTATCATTGACCTTATCATGAAAGTCACTGTCTGCTGCCCTTCATCTATGTCTTGTCTGCATCCTTGAAGAAGACATAACCTTTGACTTGCTGACCATTGTTCTATGGCTTAAGAAAGGGATGAGTAGAAGGGAAGTCTGATCAAGCCAAACTTTGCCAAGAACAAGGAAGAGGAATACAGAAGTACTGCCACCTGGTGCTGTTCACCCTATTCACCACCAACACTGGCATTTTGGGGGTCAGGACAGCCACCAACATCCATGCCTCTGAAACCCTGCAAGCAACTAAAGATCAAAGCCAAGCACTTCAGAGACAGGCTCACCCCTGAGCCCTTCTGCTGGCAGGACATCATCGCCCTTCAGGACCTTACCATTTCGGACAAGTTCAGTGTCTCGATTTTTTTGTTTGTTTGTTTAAAAATAACATGAAAGCTGTAGACTCAGATGAAGAAAAGTCCAAACGGGAATGGCCTTACTTAAAAAATACAAATAGGGAGACTAGAGAGACCCTGCAGGAGCTCCACAAGGAATTCAAAAGCATGGAATTCTGGCGACTTCCTTAAGACTCCCAGAGAAGAAAGTGGACAAACTGAATACTGTCCCCTATTCTTTTTTTTTTTTTTTTTTTTGGTAATGGAAATTGAACTTAGGACCTTGCACTTGCCAGGTAGGTGCTTGTGCTGCTGAGCTATATCCCCAGTCCACCACCTCCTATTTCTGCATAGAAGGCCAGCTGTGATGGTTCCAGAAACTGTGCAGAAAACAGTTACTGTCCATAAGGACATATTATGCAACTAGTTTGTAAAGAAGGGCCATATGCAGCTGCACACCAGCAGAGGTGACCTCAGTCTGGAGCCACACTGTGATTAGACACCAAACACCTGTGAAAAGATTATCACGCTTTGCAGGAAGTGTTTCCTTGGATGGCACCATTTTTCACAGATCCAACAGGAATGCTGCGAACCAAGTAAATGACCCCATCGACAGAGTGCATTCTGAAGTTCTATTACAAAAGCCCTTTATACATAAGTTCCACCCACACTCTATACATAGGTCAAGAGATCTTTAACATGTCCAGTAAGTCTGTTTATTGTGTTTCAGTCCTGTGCTTACCTGAACAGGAAGCCTGCCACCTTTGGGAAAGTTGCTGGGCCTTTGACATATTTATAGTCTTGGAATATGTGGAGACCCCAAAACTGACAGTGCTAAGGAAGATTTCAATGCCCTTCTGTCTGCAGACCCCCACAAGGAAGCTAAAGCTCATGTTACCAAAAACCAGAAGAAGATAACTCTAGATGGCTCTCACAGCTGAGTATAAACCAGACCAGCCCCAGAGGAAGAACGAGGGCCCCCAGATGTACCACCAAGGGTGGGCCAGTACATTGACCCAGAATCCAGGAATCATTGTAGAGAGGAAAAATCATCAACCAGTGCCACTGTCACTGTAGCCCGGGTAAAGTCCATCTGAGGTTCTGGAAGAAGTAGGCCAGGAGCCTCTAGATCCTTTCAGAGGCATGATAGGACATCAAGGCAAAACCAATAGTTCGTGCTGTAACTGGGGAAGGGTGAGCGGAAGGTTTCTGAGCTGTACCCTCTGCTGTATCCTCCCAACAGCTAAGGTGGTGGCCTTGCTGCTCTCAGGGAGGGTCTTTGCGCTCAAAGATCCCTTTTCTCACTCACAGCTCATCCATCTTCCAGGCCAGCAGTATCAGCATTTCATAGATTACAGATCCCTCCGCTGACCCCTATTCTTCCATTAAAAGTGTTGAAAAATTAAAAAGCATAATATACATACTTTACTAATGATATATTAGTATATGTCTTTATAGTTTACTAATCATATTATTCTATTTCATTTTTATATCTCTATAGATAATGGTGAAAATTTATTGTTCCTCTTTTTTTGTATATGAAAATAGTGATGATGAAAGCATCGCTCTAGGTTAAACAGATGGTTAAGTAGAAGCAAGTGATAAGAATAAGAAGGGTGTGCATATTTTAAAGTTGGTGTCTTTGTTACTTTTCTCATTGCTGGGACAAAATACCCAACACCTAAAATGAAGGAAGGGAAGCTTTATTTAGCTCACTGTTTGTGGAGGTTTCAGTCAATAATCAACTGGCTCCAAGGCAGGGTGGCATGGCAGGGGGGTAACACTTCAAGGGAGCAGCCAGCAAAAGCAGCCAGAGCCAAAGCCCAGAGAGTAAGACTCTTTGCCTCCCTTATATTGTACACAGACCACCCCCTTACCCCAGGGTGTAACACTCACAAAATCTCCTTGCTCTCCTCTTGCACAGGATGAGGATATTTACAAAGTAAGAACCCTGGCCCCTTGCCGAGTCTCTCAGTTAAACTTCTCAACCTCTCAAGTTGACACAATTGCATCAACCACGACAGTTGGCTTCTCAGCATCTTTTATGGTACTTGTCATAGAGATAGTGCCTGTTGAATGAATGAATGAAAGAACAGAGCTGGAATAATAAAAATAATAGTGGGTTTGGTTTTTAATTATTGCTGTGGGTTGAATATGGTTTGTCCCCCTGAAATTCATATTAAAATTTAATCCCCTTTATGAGGTACTAAGCAGAGAGATGCTCAAGAAGAGATAAGAGCTCTGCCTTCATGAATGGACTAATCTGCTCATGTGATGAATGGGTTACAGGCTGATTCTGAGAGTGAGTCTCCTGTGAAAACCTATTTGGCCGGGTCTCTTGCACACTCCCTGCCTCTCACCACGTCACATGCTTACTTCGCCGCCCTTCCACTCTGCCAGCGAGAGAGCCAACGCCTGAGAGCTGCACCTCAGCCCAAAGCAGAACCACCGCCCACAATAAATCCCTTTTCTATAAAACTTACCCAACCTGTGCTATTGCACTATTAGCAGCAGAAAATAGACAACTGTTTACTCCTTTTCCCAGCACATGCTTATCAAGTGCCTGAGCCTGTGTGCCCACGTTAACTACCCCAGCATCTTGAGGACATGGCAAGTACGGAAGAAGGAGAACATGGTTGACGTTTTTAATGTCCACAGGACCTTTTCAAGCAATAAAGAGATTGTATTTCAAGTACTGCAGTGACTTGCTAGGGAGGATCCTCGTGTTTTAAAATCCCTTTTTGACTGCATACGGTGTCTGCCTCAGTTACTTGAGAACCGGCTTTCCTGGGGTAGAAAGTCACGTCCTTTGTTTCCTATTGCAACTACTTAGTACACTCTGACTGTCTCATGAATGCTGATTTATGTTCTTCTCAATCTAAGTTTCTGGCAATGTACTAAGATATCTGATCACTCAATGTCTGGGGAACCATCCAGACAAAAATGTTACTATTTCAGTGTGTATTTTAGTAGGTTTAAAGGTAAAGGCTATACACTACACAGATTTGACTGTCAGATCGCAAAGTCACAAGAATATGGAAAGAAGATTGCCCTGTGGGAATGAGGCGCTAACCAAGTAATGAAGGAAAGAGCCTGTCTTCTAGTCCTCCAGGATGGAACACAGAGCTGAAAGAGGATGTGACCAAGAAATTTAGCTCTGTGCATCTAATGGAAACTCCAAAGAATCACATTCATGGAATCGATGGGTGAAAATTGTTTCAAGATTTAAAAACTTAGCCAAGTCCTATTTCCTTTTTTACCCCTGTCCTGATCAAAAAGCAAAGAGAGAGAAACAGAGAGAGAAATGCATGTTGGATGTATTTTGGGGTCAAGTGTGAGAAAGTCAGCCTTAAATAGTGGAAAGAATGAGTGATTTGGAGGAAGACCAAGCAGGGTCCTTGGGCAATTTAGGCAAGTTAATCTCTCTGAGATTTGTTTTCCTCAACTGGAAAATCTTAACAGGGCCAGACACCCAGGAAATGGAAGCTGTTATTTTGAACTTTTTATATATGTAGGACAAACTTGGGCTCATTAAAAAGTGTTGTCACACATATTTCCTGCTTTTCTTGAGAGAAAAACGATATCTCTTAGAGTATTAATAGTACAGAAGAAAAAAAAAAAACACGAGGCGCACATGGTACTTTCCAGACAGCTAAGATATCTTACTCAAAATTTAATCATAACTGCATAATAAAGATAACTGCCTTCTTGTATCTCATACAGCTAGATTTACTAGCTTTCATCAGGGAAAATGAGGGAGGCTTTAGTTCATATCCTTGAATACCATTGAAATATCTCATGTTTCTGATAATGCCCTTACGGGACTTGAACAAATTAATAATAAAAGTGGTGGATTACTAGGTTATTCAGCAGTTTCTCTTATCCTTTTAGAAACTTTAAGAATTTAGCTCTTTGCTCATAAGATTGGCACTGTTCCCTCTTGGGTCGTTTCTCTCTTCTTGGAAGCTGAGTCTTGTCTCAGGTCAGTGGAAAGACTTCCTACTTTGAGGAGCAAAAGAGGAGGCAGGAAGGTGGGAGATTCGTTAGCTCTCACTGACACCTCCCCTGGTCGTTCCAGCAAAGGCAGCCCAGTGGTGTGAATCCTGGTGAACGTTACAGAGTGGGTTGGAGGTGGCTCTGAGCACAGCCCAGGACATCCTGGTGGACACTGGTGGCCTGGCCTGCTACTTTGCACCTGTTCCCTATCTGTACTATTCTGGTGAGAGAAAAATGGCAGGATGAGAGTTTGCAAATACTGTGCAATCCAAGCGGCAGTCTTGTGTAATACCCATGAAGACAGCATGAGGTTTATGCAGAATTAAAAAACTTAGGGAATGCAAGTTTTTTTTTCCAGTTGGAATTCCTGGCAATTGACTATTTCTTATATTTTATGTCATAAACTTGAATTTTACTTTTTGACAGTATAAAAATCAATCCTGTGATACTCTAAAAATATAAAGTGGCACTGATGTGCTCAAACCTTACCTTTATCCCATATAGGGCCCAGGGCCTCCCTGTACCTGATCTAGGAACCTCCGTGAGTTTACCAGTCATTCAGATTTAGGGAACTGTACAGCTGAGGATTCTCATCTCTCACGGTCTTGGGAGAAACTGTTAAACCTTGCTCTTCTATGTCTCACTCCTTTTCAGTCTTTAAGTCAAATGTAATCGTTATTGTGTACACTGCTGTAGCCCCTAGTAACTTTCAAAGACAAAGTGGCAATCAGAAGAAACCCATTATTTTACATTTTAGAGAACAATTGGTATTAAAATATTGACACGTTTTGTTTAATATATACATTACTAAATTTGGGTAATGAGCAATTAATTGAATCACAGAACCCAGAGGAGAAACCCATATTCAGTTCCAATTGGAAAATAATTGAGATAAATTTAATCTTTTAAATGTAAAATTAAATTATAAGTGTGTTGGCATAAATAAAAAAGAATATTCTTATGAAGAATTTTATAACTAAGATCCAAGAACAAAAATCATACTTAACTATTAAACACACACATGGTAAATAGTGCAAAATGTAGTGTGATATACTTTGGTATTTACTAAAGTGAACAGGCACCTGAGAAACTAAAAAAACTTTAACATAGAAAAAGCTCCTCCAAACTAATATTTCTATGTTTCTATCTTTTCTAAGATGAATTCATTTATTACCACAAATTCACAGTGGGAAAATAAAAATGGCCAATAAACAAGGATTTTTAACCTTCCCTATAAGACAATAAAAAATTAAAACAATAAAATCCTCCAACCTGATAGGGAAAAAAAGAACGAAAATAGTCTTGGCAGGGCTTTGGGGAAATACTGCTGACAACTTAAAGTAGTACATCTTTTTGGGGAGCAGCTTGGCATTATATATCAAAATTCCTTAAAAAAGAGCATAGCATCTGATTCAGTCTAGGGATGGATTCCCAGTAAGTAATTGGACAAGTTTCCAAAGATCCAAGTACAAAAATGTAAATGGAAGACTTTCACTTATAATGCTGAGAAATGAGTAACAACTTAAAATATTGACAAAATAGGGTCAGATATATTATAATTAAGCAGTGAAAAGAAAGGATACTAAATACTATAAAAAGTTTACTGAAATTTTGTTTAATACAAATATGTATATATATATTACTGAAAATGCACATGTAAGTATGTTACATACACATACGTGTGAATATGTATTTAATATATGCATTGAGGGGACAATGAGGGAGCGGGCACAGAGAGAGCAAGCCAGTCACTGTTCTCAGTGCTTTACGTATAACAAGTCATTTAATCCTTGCTACCACCCCATGAAATGGCTGCTTTAATAAAGTCCATTTCACAAATGAGGAAACTGAAGCAGAAAAGGGAAGAACTTGCCTCGCCATGTGACTGGTGAGTGGCGGAGCCTGGTTTCAGACCCAGATACTGTGACTCCTATCCCTGGTCTTTTTCTGACTCTGTCCCAGTTGAAGTTGTATGCGCCCAGATCTCTGCTTCACGTGGTAGAGAAAGGATTGGGGTGCACACACTGAGCACCTTTAGTGCTTACCTTGGGTAGGAATGTGTCTTGGCTGCTTTTTTCTCTTGCTGAGACAAAATATCTGATGTCCAAAATTAGGGAAGGAAAGGTTTACTTAGCTTACAGTTTTTGGAGGTTTTAGTCCATACTCAGCTGGCTCTGAGGCAGGGTGGGGTGGCTAAGGGGCAGCTGTACATGGCAGCTGCAAGCAACAAGATCAAAAAGGACAAAAATGGGGAGAAGCACACCTCCTTCCCTCCCTTATATTGTGTGCCGGTTACCCATCCCTGGGCAGGTGCAGCACTCACATCACCAATCCCATTGCTAGACAATGAACCCATCACAAATGCTAGACTCAGCCGCCTTAGAAAGGCTCACCTCCCATGACCACATGAGGCTTTGGGGGGACATTTAAACCAACCACTACAGAATGCTAGAAGGGCTCCTATTCAATAATTTAAAAATCTGAAAATATTTTCTGATTCTTTTTTGCATCTAGCACAAAATGTAGTGAAGCATTGTAAACTTTTTCAAATTTGCAAAACTGAAGAAATACTAATTTCCCACCTTGTTCCCACTATGTTAGCAATCTGCAGGCCAAAATAGGATTAAAAGAAGCCAGGCTGAACTTCCTTAACCCAGCTTTCTGCTAAGCCCTTGATTTTATACCTCACAAAGCCACAAAGTGTATGTGAGAGATTTGTTTTTCTGTTTCATTCCACTTCTTCCTGAACACTCTGAGCTTCTTAGTTTTCCCATCCTAGCAATTACTGCACTAAGTCCAGCATTCCAAGGACCTGACGTAGACCATGAGCTCAGGGCTCCCCTGTAAGGAGCCTCTTTGTACAGTTGGTCACCCAGCATCACCAAGATCCTTGGTATCTGTGCTCAGTGAATTCCCAAAATCCTAGAGAACATTAGAGAGAGGGGAATTCATGTTTATTTTTAACTCAACTCATTTTGACTCTAGAGATTGTAAGAAATATCAAAGGGGATTAGAATGGGGACAGTGTTTCCCAGTATTAAAAAATATAAACTTTAGAAAAGAGAACATAGCACAGGTTGCTTCTGAAATCTGTGTCAACTTTGTCAGCTCCATGGTGGACCTAACAGGTTCTTCAGTTCAGTAGTGATGATGATGATGGTGATGACAGCTGCTACGTCTTCCTGGAAACTGGTCCTGTGCCTGACCTCCTACATAGAGCTGAGTGTACATTATTTTATTGGCTGCCCCTTACAGTCACAGGAGGTAGAGAAAAACATCCCCACTTTTTGCAGGCCAGTGACTCAGTGTCTGGCACATAGTCACAGAGCTCAGAAATTAAGTCCAGGGATCCTGGCTCAAGTCTGTACAAGTTAAAAATCTCTGCCTGGTTGTTGAGCGCAGACTGTAAGACCAGAAGTAGCTATCAATGATATGGACAGGGAACATCCACTTCCCACTCCCTCCCCCACCTAGGAAAGGACCAGGGCCAAGGGGCTCAATTCATAATGTTGAATAAATCAATTGTCAAGTTAAAAGATATATGATAGAGCCACTGCCAGTTTGCCCAAGAGTGTGGATAGTAGAAAAATGGCCATTATGTAAGGGTTTTTTTTTAATTTAAGAGAGATAATTCATATTAATTTCTCATAATTTGTAGGGTAGAACTGGGTTTTGGGGAGTGGCTGTTATTCTCTTTTCATCTGGAGTCCCTTAGATTAGGAAAGGGTACTTTTAAATACTGGAGTCGGGGCAGGCTTTTGCCTGGAGAAAAGGGAAGAACTCACGCTTCATCTTAGTCTGGACTCTAGAGAACAGGGATTCACAAACTATTTCTGGGCAGTAAATGTTTTAGGGTTTGGGGCCCAGGAAATCTCTGTTGTAGCTACTTAGCCCTGCAGTTGTAACTTGGAAGCTTCCATGTATAAGCAATGGATGTGGCCATATTTCCATAAGACTTTATTTATGGACAGTGAAATGTGAACTTTAACTTTTGTGTCATAAAGTATTACTTTTCTTTAGTGTTGTTGAGAGGTCCTGGGTATCAAACCCAGGACCACATGTATGCTAGGCAGGAGACCCTTTTTTGGATTTTTGCTAATTATTTAAAAGTGTAAAACACATTCTTCATCATAGTCATACAAACACAAGCAACAAGCTAGACTTGGCTAGTAGATTTTAATTTGTTCACTCCTGTTTTAGTGACCAGGCAAAGGGGAAGAGGAATTTTTCCAACTCTTTATTGGTTTTTTTTGTTTGTTTTTGTTTTTGTTTTTGTTTTTTTGCGGCACTGGGCATTGAACTCACAACCTTGCACCTGCCAGAGCAGGCGCTTAAGGCACTGAGCCAAACTCCCGGCCCTGGTTTTTTGAGGCAGGTCGCACTATGTAGCCCAGGCCGGGCTTGCACTCACATTGTAGCCCAAGCCGGCCTCGAACTCACAACGCTCCGCCTACCTCAGCCTCCCGAGTGCTGGGATTAAAGGCGTGCGACACCACGCCCGGCTCCAACTCTTTATTGTGTCAGCTCAGTTACTGCTACAGGTGTATGTTTATGGGTCCTCAAAATTCACAGGTTGAAACAATCACAAACTGGTGGTGTGAGAACATGGGGCACTGGCATGTGACTGGGGCATGAGGGTAGAGCCCTTGTAACAGGATTGGTGTCCGAGTAAAAGACACTGAGGGAAGAAAGTATCCCTCTGTCATGCGAGGGAACAGCTAGAAGGCATCAGTTGTGAAACAGAGAGCAGCTTTACCAGACACCAACTCTGCTGGTGCCTTGATTTCGAGATTTCCCAGCTTCCAGAGCTGTGAGAAATAAGTTTGTGTTGTTTGTAAATTACTTAAATCTAAGATATGTTGTGTAGGATGCAACCTATGAAAGTGCTTCTGCACTGGATCAGCTGTGTGGCTTTGGGCAATTCATTGAAACTCTGGGTGTCTATTTCCCCTTCCATAAAATGGGAATGTGAATAGTTCCTACCCTGGAGGATTAAATGAGATAACTCACTGAAAGCAGTTAGAACAGTATCTGGCATGGTAGTCTCACTAACTATTAGTCATTATCATTACCATTCTTGTAGTTTGTACTGGAACTGGAATGCAGAGGATGTAAAATCCTTTTACCAGTTTTGCCCTTTTGTCTCCTCCAAGAGCCCCAATGATGTTGAGGGCTCTAGAGAGTCCCCTGGACCCATCTCCTGACCTTCCCAATTCTCTTGTTTTGGAGTAATAAACTCAGAGTTGGAAGGGCTCTCTGTCTTCTAGTGGACCCTTCTATGTAAGGCAGGACTCTTACCTACAGTCACCATTAGAAGGTTAGACTTTTGCTTTGTATTCTTTTACGAGATGATCATTTGAGTGCACTACAAAAGGAAAGACAGGAAAGAACAGAGTCTATGGTACTCACAGTTCCTACAGACAGAAAGCACAAGACGCTATGTACAACCACATGATAAAGATTCCAGGGTGGTCTTTGGGCTAAAGACATGAGGGAGGGGCAGAGTTAGCCTAGACTTTTATTGGAAAGCAGGTGAGGTAAGCAATTTATGACTGGCTAGTTTCAATAATTCTGACAGTCTTTGGGCTGTCAGTAATGGTCTCTAGCTGCTTGCCTCTAGCCTAGAATGATTCATGCAGAGGAATATTGTCGCCTGGTTTGCAGGACAAGCTAGAGGAGGTCTGACTATGCACTGGTAGTTTGTGTATCAGAGCCCCCTGCTCCTGAGGTAACAGCTGTCATGGAGGGTTAGTCCCTCTCTAGCCAAAAGGCCTTTTAAAATGCCAAAGGATCATAATGCACAGAAAATTTGTAATATGCTCTCTTGAATGAGATTTCATCTGTATCCAATCCCATTTAAATTTCTGGATTTATCCTTGGTTGCCTTCCACTCTTAATCAACACTTCTGTTCCTGGGCTTTATGATCCTCACCATGAAATTTTCCTACATATCTGTTTGTCTTCATGTTCCCATCCTTTCTCTTCCATCACCTGTTCTAACAGTTACCACTTATATTTGGCTTGACTGAGAGGTCTCCAGAGATAGAGAACATGTTTTAGGAATCTTTGAGTCCTAAGTACCTAGCACACACGAACACTCAACCAGTGTTTTTTTGTTTTGTTTTGTGGCTCCGGTGAACAAACTCACAACCACACACCTGCCAGGCAGGCGCTCAAGCCACTGAGCCAAATTCCCAGCCCTAGTTTTTTGAGACAGGGTCACACTATAATTCAGGCTGGGCTTGTGCTCACATTATAGCCCAAGCTGGTCTTGAACTCACAACACTCCTCCTACCTCAGCCTCTTGAGTGCTGGGATTAAAGGCGTGCGCCACCACACCCAGCTCAACCAGTGTTTTTTATATGATTGAATGGTCCTTATTTCTACACTTAGCCCTCATCCACAGGTTTACCCTTCTCAACAGGCATTTGTACTTCTCTGAACTCTCTCCACGTGCCAAATGCTCACAGCTGCTGCAGCATCCTGACCTACATTAGCCTTAGTGCCCCACAGTACTGAGCATCCCACCAGCATTTAAAAAGATGTAGCCTAAGTGCCAAAGAACGTACGCAACCAGGATCAGTCTGCTGGCCTGGTAGGCTTCCATGTGACCCCAGAGGAGTGTTTATTTAGGCATACAGGAAACAGTGAACTCAGAGAATAACACAGCTAGAGCCCAATGAGGTAAGCACTGAGGAAAGAAGGAAAATTTTCCATGCTAGTTCAGTTATGACTAAAGTTGTCAGGATTCAGTGTAATAACTAAAAATTTGAACTTACTTGCATGAATAGATCTCTTTGACAATCTGGGCTTTTATTTGTTCATATGTTCCTACTTTAGATTTCCCAAGACACTGAGAGTTATGATTGCAAGAAAAGAATGATACAAAGAATGTTCAGCATGGTGAACCAGTGGTAGTTGTAGGCCAGGATAAGCCCTTCCTGTCAGCCAGTAGTGGTCATGTGACCTGGGAAGATAACCAAGAAGCTAACCTCTTCCTGTGAGCCAGCGAGTGTTGTGGGCTGGGTCAACCCCTTCCTATGAGCCAGTCAGAGTGTAGGCTGGGAAACAAGAAGTGTTGAGCCCCTTCCCCACCCAAGGAGCCAGCTGATTTGGAAAACCACAGGCTGAGATGATAGCTACTGATGTAAGAAAACAATTTAATGCCTGTATTGTTTGATTGACTTTGCAGGTCTAAAGTCTGAGCATCTATTTGGAGGATAACAACATGCAATATAGCAACTATGGGGAATTTTCTTATGAAGGTGGTAACCATTGTAAATTCCCTATTATCTTTTTTAAAGTCTTGTATCATTTTAAAAAAAAAGAATGTTCAATATATTTTTTCATTTATTTAATAAATACTCAGTAATATTTATTTATGCCAAGTGCTGTTTGAACTCCATATTTAACCATGACACAATGCTGCTAATCATTCTACAAAACCACATTGTGCTTTGACTAAAAAGGAATAAGATATAATTGTTGTTTTTCACTCATTGGGTTAGTGGAAGAGACACACAAGCAAATCAATAATGCAACACTTGTTGATTGTATGATGAGGGCATTCACATTGTCCTGTGGGGCAAGAAAGAAGATATCTAATTTAACTTGCAGTAGATGATGTTTAAAGTATGTCTTAAAAGGGGAGTTTGGGTCTGTAAAGTGAAGAAAGATTCACCTAGTGTGAACAGAAGAGCACAGCATGGAAGGAAAGCCAGCCTTGCCTTCAAGAGAAGTGCAAGCCATAGCTCACAGCCTCAAACTGAAGGTATGAATCTGAGGGTGAGGAGGAATCTTATGATAAAGAACCACAGACTGAGCAACTCAAAAAACCAAACTTTATTTTCCTGCGGTACTGGAAGCTAGAAGTTAAGATCATGGTATAGATAGCTGCTTATGACTGTGTTCCATATGGCCTATTCCCTTTGTTCCCAGTGCCCAGAGTTTCCTCCTCTCCCTATAAGAACACAAGTACTATGGAATTAGGGTTCCATATGTATGAATTGCTATGGCTTGAATCTAAAGTGTTGCTAAAATGTTCACATGTTCAGGAGCAGGTTGTTAAAAGACGATTAGGTCATGAGGACTCTTGTCATCAATAAATTAATCCACTGATGAATTCATAATTCAATGATGCTATTGGGAGAGACTAAGAATAAGAGGTCAGGTTTAGAAAGAGTGGGCCATGGGGTATGTTATGACTTGTATGTAGATGTCACCCCAAAGCCTTATGTGGGCATAGGTGGGGCTTTTTGGAGGTGGTTGGATCTAGAGTGCATAAGACTGGGATTAAGAATGAGTGATTACTAAATTAGTCTACCAAATAGCTTAGCATAGGGGTGGGTGTGATAATGGAAAGGCCCGCCCCATGTGTGGGCAGCACCACCCAAAAGGTAGGTACCCTGGAAGAGATAAAAGGGAGAGACAGGTGTCTGCTGCTGCTACAGGCTGCTGCTCACTGTTTTTGCTGCCTTCCGTCTCCTGTGCCATACCATGAGCTGTTTTTCCTCTGTGGTTCCCTCTGCTGTATCATCCTGTGTGGGAGTCAGTTAACTAGGAACTGAAGCTTCTAAAAACTGTAAACCAAAATAAATTTTCCTTGTTTAACTTTGGGTGTTGGATATTTTGTCTCAGCAATGAGAAAAGTGACTGAGACAGGACATCACCCTGGGAACTATTTTTGGTCCTCAATCCCTTCCTGTCTGGCTCTTTTTCTACTCCTCTCTGCTTTCTTCCACAGGTTAGCATGCCATGGGTTGCTGCTTTCCTCCGCCATGACCTTCTGCTGTGATGTTTCTGCCTTGTTATAGGCCTAGGAGTAATGCAGTCAGCTGACCACATACTGAAACTCCAGAAACCACGAACCAAAATAAATCTCAGGTTTTTTGTCACAGTGACAGAAAACTGAAAAACACATGACCTCATTTAAACTTTTTTATTTCTCTAAGTGATTTCCAAATATAGGTGGGCCAGGGCTTCATTATGTGCATTTGGGGGACAAAATTCAATTATAATACATGTGGATGGAGAGGGGCAATAGCTTGTATGGCAGCTACTAAAATAGTTCAGGGGAGAAAGGATGGAAAGCTAATTAAAACTGATCACTGTGGGAGTAGGAACAAAGCAAGAGATGCCTGAAATTGGCAGAAGCCAGGTTTTAAGCTCTGAAAACTTCTCAGGTAGAAGTAGCCAGTCATCTAGGTAGAGGGGGATAGAGTAACAGCAGAGAAGGGATGGCTGGGAGGAGGAAGAGTAAGGGCACAGTGTAGACTGCCTCTAAGTTCTGGATGGAGGGATGGCAATGCCTCCAGAGATGAGGAACACAGACAAATAAGCCTATTGGAGTGGGAGGAAGATGATTTGTTGGCGCTGACGGTGGAAGTCACAAGGAGAAGCTGGACAGAGTGTTGGGAATGTTGATCTGAGAATCTGACAAGTCTAGTCTAGAGCTAGAAATCTGGAAATCAACAGCTTTATGGAGTCACTGGAGTCAAAGATTTGAACAAAGTCATCTGGGGAAAGAAAAAAGGTGGCCAAGGGCATTCCTTGGGCCTCAGGAAATAAGTAGCCTGAGAAGAGGAAGAGATACCAGGAGGAGACAGGGAGCTGGAACTAATAAGCAAGGGCTTGCTGTGTGTCAGACCCAGTGCTAGATGCTATACATGGGCTGTCATCTCACTGAACTCTTACAGAAATTCCCCAGTGTAGAGATCAAGCACACACTAATGGCAATTTATGTGCCAGACACTTCAGTTTGAGTTGTTAACCATTTTGCTATTCCTCTCTCCTGTACTGTGATAATTTTAGAGATGATGAAATTAAGAATCAGGTAGTTTAAGAATTTTGTTCAGGATGACATAGCTAGCACATATCAGAGTCAGGCTTTATTGTGCTTTTCACTGCATTGTGCAGCACATTTCAAAGCAGAGGAGAGAATTGTACAGGCAGATGTGGTTGAGTCTGAATGAAACAGAGAGCATCTGTGAGGTTTCACAACATGGAGGTCACTGACACCTCGTAAGGTCAGTTTCACGGCAGAGGTCAGAGTAGAAAGTCTTAGGGAATGAAAGGCAGACAAGGAATTTGGCAGATTCTTTGGGGAAGTTTGACTGTAGAGAGAAAATAGGAGATAACAACAACAACAACAAAAAACTAAAAAGGGAGGTGAATTGTAAAAATGTTTAAAGAATTTTTAAAAAATTATATAATACAGGAGGAACCTGCAGAGATATGTGTGGTAACAGAAAATCCAAGAATGGATTTTGGTGGAGTGGATTTGGTTTTAAGTCTCTGAGTCAAATTTGATGAATTTGAGTCAGCATCTCTGAGTTTGACCAACTTAGAACTTGCAAAGCTGAGAAGCTAAGCTTGTGAGGAGGTTATCCCTGTGGTGGCAGAAATGACATGATCTTTTTTTCTGTCTTATTTTAACTGTAAGCACAACTATGGAATCAACAGTGGGTGACTCCTCTGCTACAAACAGACTTGTGAATGGCAACATCACACCTCCTCTAGAACTGAAGAGGTACACGCCTCCTCACTAGAACTGAAGAGGTACAAATGTAAATAGCCAGGAGGTATTCAACTCAGTACTAAAGACCCAACACCATGAGAATTCACTGTTGGCCAGAAGATAATAGGTACAATTCTTTTGGAAAACAATGGTGTCTTAGTTACTTTTCACTCATTGCTGAAACAAAATACCTGACACCGAAAATTAGGGAAGAAAAGATTTATTTCTTACAGTTCTCCGGGGGTTTCAGTCCATATTCAGTTGGCTCCAAGGCAGCGTGGTGTGGTGGGGCAGCCATTCATGGTGGCTGCCAAACAGCAAGGCACGCTGGCAAGAGAAAGAGAGGGTGGAAGTGGGAGAGGAAGACCCGCCTCCCTTACACTGTATGTCAGCTCCACCCCTGGGTGGGTGCAGCACTCACATCGCCAATCCCAGCACCAGACAACTAACTAATCACGAATGCCAGACTCAGCCCCATCCATGTTACAGGAATCCTTGGGGGGGGCACAGGACACCCCAATACATTCCACCTTTGGACCCCTAAGGACTCATGTACATCCTTAAACAAAAGACATTTTGTCCATCTCCAAGAGTTGCCAAAGTCCTAACAGTTTCAGCACTGTTGAAAAGTCCAAGTCCCAAATCTCCTTCAAGATCTATGGCAAACTGTTAATTATAACCCCCTGTCCAAATTAAAATGAGGTTAAACACTTCCAACATATAAAGGCACAAGATAAACATTACCATTCCAAAAGTTACAAACAGGGGAATACAAAGCATTATAACCAAAGCAAGTCCAAAATCCAGCAGGGCAAGCATTAAGTCCTGGAGATCTCTGCTCAGCATCTGAAGCAACCTGGTTGCAAGCTGCAAAAGGCTTGAGAGATTCCACCCTCAAGACACTTTCAGGGGTCTTAACTTCCATAGTTTTCTTTGGATGATCCAAGTTCCTTGGCTTCACCCTTACATCTTTGCACATTACTATCTGCAGGTGTGGCAGAAGCTGTACATTTTTCTTGTATTTAAAAACTAGTGCCACATGGATGCTGCCAAGGTCCACTGCCAGCTGGAACAGTAGCCAGGCTTTCCTCTCTCTTGGCTGTAGGAGTCGAGTGCCTGGATCTCTGAGCTCTCTGAACCTGATTGTGAGGAACAGCTTCTCTATGCCATCACCATTCTGGAACCTGATATGGCCGTGACCCTTTTGAAACCTCCTGTGGCCTCTGTTGTGACTCCTGTACATGGCATTCTGTGGCTTTTTCCTCCAAACAAACTCTTTCACTTTTGAAAGCCTGAGGCTGCAAAAGGTGGAGGCCCTTTTTTTCCCGGGATTCCCCCAGGCCACGTTTTTATTTCTTTGTTCCTTCTCAGCAATCAAGGTCTCAGCTCTGTCTTTACAGTCCACAACTTCCTGGACAAACTCACACTTTAAATCTCCATGCTGAGCTCTTCGCGCTTGATTCCCAACATAAATCTGACTAAAAGTCCCCAACAACAGCCAGGCCACTGTTTCAACATTAGGTTGCTTGGAAATTTTTTTTTTGCCCAACTAATCAGTCCATCGCCCTTTATCTCAGTTTCAGGCAAAGTCTCTGGGTACAGGCAGAATGCAGACAAACTTTCTGACAAACTGTAACACACATCATGTGGAGTCCAAAACCCAATGCAGTCCTTCTTCCCAGCAGAATCCCCTCGAGCCTTGTCCTTACCAGCAGGGTTTCTATCAACCTTCTGATCTCCTGAGCACTGACCAGAATCTCCCATACAGAACAACGTAAACTGTTCCAGCTCTGTATGTGTAGGCAAAATCTCCGCACCTTTCCAAACTTTTCCCACAAGCCATTTCCAAAGGCTCTTGAACCACATGGTCAGGAATAGTCCCAGCAATGACCCCACTCCACTGGTACCAAATTCTGTCTTAGTTACTTTTCACTCATTGCTGAAACAAAATACCTGACGCCCAAAATTAGGGAAGGAAAGGTTTATTGTTTACAGTTCTCCAGGGGTTTAATTCCATACTCAGTTGGCTCCAAGGCAGCATGGTGTGGCAGGGCAGCCATTCATGGCAGCTGCCAAACAACAAAGCACGCTGGCAAGAGAGAGAGAGGGCAGAAGCAAGAGAGGATGACCCACCTCCCTTACACTGTATGTCAGTTCCACCCCTGGGCGGGTACAGCACTCATATCGCCAATCCCAGCACCAGACAACAGACCAATCACAAATGCCAGACTCAGCCCTGTCCATGTTACAGGAATCCTTGGGGGGGACACAGGACACCCCAACACAAATCGTATCTGTTTCCAGAGCTTTTGACATTCTAAAAACACTTATCGTAATAATTTTATTTCTGCAAGTTTGGATAGTGAAAAAAAAGCTCCACAAATATGTTCTTTGTGGCATTGTTTATATCAAGGAAAATGGAACAATTTCAAGTGGTCACAGTTATAGAACTATGTAGATGAACAAGAATATACCCACTTGATGGAAAATTACATAATGGTTTAAAACACTATTTACAAAGACAATGTAATTGTCAAAACACTATATATATATATATATAAAACATATATTATACATATACCCATATCCAAAGGAAAAAAAGTAGAACAAAAATCTTATAATATGAAAGCAACTGTGTAAATAAACCAACTTTGCACAAAAGAAAAAGATAGCAATATCTTAACTAGCAGTGATTATGTTTGCTTAGTTGTTACTTTGATAATGAAAAAGAAACTAAAAATTAAGAGCTCTCTGAAACTCCACTGATTTGCAATGCCTAACAGTACTTTGAACACTATTTTTTTTCACTTACTTTTTCATGTATTTCTTTAGCATTTTTGTAGTGCATAAATTACTCATAAAAATGCAAGTGTTCTCCTAAAAATGCATCAAAGGCCGGGAATATAACTCAGTGGCAAAGTGCCTGCCTGGCAAGCTCATGGTACTGAATTCAATTTCTGGTACAAAAAAAAAAAAGAGAGAGAGAGAGAGAGAAAGAGATAAAAACACATCAAATGAAACCTCTAGATAACATACCAATAAAGTATCTTTAAAATGTTTTTATTATGCTCATCATCATTTTTTTGTACAAAACAAAACACATTCATTTAGAAAGTATACAAAAATTGTAAAATCAGGCCCATCACCTCTCTGCCATCAGTGGAACCTTGGGGAGCTGTGTAGGAGGAAGGAAACCCTACCCGTTGCCTCTCTGCTACCCCTAGGAACCTCTGTGCACCAGGTAGGAGGAGAGAAACTCCACCCATCGCCTCCCCACCACTCCAGGAACCTCAGTCCAAAGGAATCCAGGTGCCTGGCCCACTCCCCTACACTGTAGGATGAGTAGCCAGTGCTGAAAGTGCCCAGGACTCAGCAACCAGCTCATCAAATGAACCCAGGGTAAATCCACAAAGGGAAACACTTTGCATGCAAACTCCTAATTTATGATTGGTTGTTATATAACTTAGACTTTGTTTCTATGGTCTAAAAGCACAAGATCAATAGTTACCACAGTTTGTCAGTTTCTAAACTGTGCTTGATGCTATAACTATTGATAATTGTACTACTGTAGCTAGGATGTCATATCTGTTGTAACCAGTTGTTCTTCTTTGTGCAACAATATTGGGACGCTTTGGGGTAATAACCCACCACAGCCCTATACCAAAAGATAGGGGATTGAGCCAAAGAGAAACCAACTATGCACTCTCAATTAACTGGGAAGGCAAGATCTTGGAATAGACGGAAACCAAGACCCTCATACACACAGAAGATATCCCTGAAGAACAGATTTTTCCTAGAGAGGCCTTGATACTAGTAATATTGTTACCTACCACCAAAATTCACAAGAATCATCACAGAAAACAAAATAATTTTTTTGAAATAGAAAATGTCAAGACAAAGGAGCAAAATGCAATCTCAGAACTCCAGCCCACCCAGAACAAGTTCAGGATACATAAACATGGAATAAATTGGAAATCACACACCTGAAATGCTGAAATGATAGCAACTGAAGTAAATAAACAACTTCATGAGACTGTAAAGGAAATCAGATTAGAAATAATCTCTCAGGTTAAAAAAAAAGAAATAGCCAGGCGTGGTGGCACACACCTTTAATCCCAGCACTTGGGAGGCTGAGGTAGGCGGAGCGTTGTGGGTTCGAGGCTGGCTTGGGCTACAACGCGAGCACAAGGCCGACCTGAACTACATAGTGCGACCCTGCCTCAAAAAAAACCCGGGCCGGGAGTTTGGCTCAGTGCCTTAAGCACCTGCCCTGGTAGGCGCGAGGTTGTGAGTTCAATCCCCAGTGCCGCAAAAAAAAAAAAAAAAAAGAAATGACAACCATAATGAAAGAATTGGTGAGCATATCTAAAGAAGACATAGATTTAAAAAAATAGAAGAGCATAGGAAAATGATGGAAACCTTGAATGAATAATTAAGGAAAGAATTAGAATGCATGAAACAAATTCAAAGAGATATCCAGGAAAGTGAAAATTCCACTGAAAGTTGGGAAAACTGCTTGAACAAAACTGAAGGTAGACTTTCGGATCTTGAAGATAGGATTGCAGCTAGTGATCATCAAAAGGAACAATCTCTTAAAAATAACAAGAAATTAGGAAATAACAATTCAACAGCTGCAAGATGATGCAAAGAAAAGCAATATAAGATTATCAGAAAGCAGGAGTCAACACAAATGACATAAAAATACTATTTGCAGAAGCAATAGCAGAAAATTTCCCAAGCATGGAGAATCTGACAAACATATAAGTGAGGCATAGAGAATTCCAATTAGCCATAACCCAAATAAATCTACACTCCAGCATATAATAATCAAGATTCCAGAAATTCAACACAAGAACAGAGTATTAAAAACTGTTAGAGAAAAGAAATAGATCACCTATAAAGGAAAACCCACCAGAATCACAGCAGACTTCTCAACACAAACCTTCAAGTCAAGAAGTATTTCAAGTTCTGAAAGAAAACAACTTCCAACTCAAATTGATTTACCCTGCAAAAAAATCTTTCAAAATTATTGGAGAAATAACACAGTTCCATGACAAAGGATAAATGAAGAAATGCTCCTCACACTCCTTAATGAAATTGAAAGGGAAGAATTCTCTCTAACTTATTCCTGAAGGCAAGTATTACCCTGATACCAAAACCAGAGAAAGACTCAACCAAGAAAGAGAACTACAGGCCAATCTCCCTAATGAACATAGATGCAAAAGTCCTCAATATAATTCTAGCAAAGAGAAAGCAGCAAATTATCATGAAGATTATACCAAGTGAGATTCATCCCAGGAATGCAGGGATGGTTCAACATATGGAAATCAATAAATGTAATATACCAGGTCAACAGAACCAAAGACAAAAATCACACGATCATTTCAATAGATGCAAAAAAAAAACCCTTTTGATAAAATCCAACATTCATTCATGATAATAACCCTCCAAAAAATTGAAACAGATGGTCTTTACCTCAATCTGATAGAAGCCATCTATGACAAATCAATAGCCAACATCATACTAAATGGGCAAAAACTGAAAGCTTTTAGCTTAAAATCAGGAGCAAGACAAGGATGTTCACTATCACCATTTCTGTTCAATATAGTTCTGGAAACATTAGCTAGAACAATTAGACAAGAGAGAGAAATAAAACGAATAAGGACAGGAAAGGAAGAAGTTAAACTATCATTATTTGCAGACGACATGATACTCTACATAGATGACCCCAAAAATTCCACCAAAAGACTTTAAGATTTAATAACCAAATTCAGGAGCATAGTTGGATACAAAGTCAACACTCAAAAATCAATAGCATTGCTGTACACAAACAATGAACTCAATGACAGAAATTAGGGAAACCATTCCCTTCACAATAGCATCCAATAAAATGAAATACCTCAGAATCAATCTAACAGAAGAAGTAAAAGATTTATACACTGAAAATTACAGTACTCTTAAAAAAGAAATCAAAGAGTCTTTCAGAAAATGGAAAGATATTTCTTTCTTGTGGATAGGAAGAACCAACATCGTGGAAATGGCCATACTCCCAAAATTGTTATACAGATTTAATGCAATCCTGACCAAAATATCATTGGCATACCTCACAGATTTAGAGAAAACATTCTTAAAATTCACTGGAACCAGAAGAGATCTAGAATAGTGAAAGCAATCTGGGCGACAAAGGCAAGACAAAAGGCATAACAAACCCTGACTTGAAATTACGATACAAAGCTACTGTAATAAAATCAGCATGGCATTGGCAAAGAAACTTACCTCAGGATCAAGAGAACAGAAGAGAAGATGCAGACGCAACTATAAAGACATTCAGCCACCTTAACAAAGGGGCCAAGCATGTTCACAGAAAGAAAGACAACCTCTTTAATACATGGTGCTGGAAAAAATGGCTTTCCACATGCTGAAGGCTAAAAATAGACCCATGTGTATCACTATGCACTAAACTAAAGTCAAAATGGACCAAAGATCTAAATATTAAAACAGAAACAGTAAATCTACTGGAAGACAAAGTAGATAGAAATACTGAAGACATAGGTGTAGGCAAAGAATTCATGAACAAAACTCAAACTGCATGGGAAATACTTCAAAGAATCAACAACTGGGATCTCATCTTATTAAAAAGTTTTTGCACATCAAAAGAAATCACCAACAGAGTGAAAAGAAAATCCATGAATTATGAAAATATTTTAGCCAAGTGTCTCTCAGACAAAAGACTTCTATCTAGAATGTATACAATATTAAAAAAAATCAGACCCCCCCCAATTCAAAGACCCAGTTCAAAAATGGGTGTCTGACTTTAATACATACTTCTCAGATGAAGAAATACAAATGGCAAACAAACATATGAAAAAATGTTCAACATCATTGGTCATTCAGGAAATACAAATTAAGACAACAACAAGATAGCTAAGATAATTGTACTACTCATTCTATTAGTTCATTAAAAGGAACAGTTAATGCTTATATTGTTTGATCAATCTTGCATGCCTATATCTGGTAATCTGAGCAACTATTTTGAAGGTAACAATATGTAATATAATAACCATTGTTAATTTCCCATCTGTTTTTGAAATTCTGTGTTGTTTTGATTGTTTTTTATCCTCTTTAAATAAAAAAATTTTCTAAAACTTGTAAAATCAGAGAATAATGGAGAAACAAAGAAAAATCTCACTTAATCCTTATAGGATAATTATTGATTTTAAACAAGTTCATGTAAGTGACATAAAATTTTGATGTAACATTTTTCTCTTCAACCAAGCAAAATCATCTATAAACAGAGCAGGTTTAAGGGCATCAGTAGTGGTTGAGTTCAGTCTGTACTGGGTCTGGTAAGGCTCTATAGTAGACCTGTACTCACTGACCTTACTCTTCAGGAATGAAACTTTATTGTTGTTGAAAGTATAGCATGCCAGGAGATCACAGACACGTTATAAGCAAAATAAAATTATATTTCATCAGTGTATTTGAACATGGAATCAGAAGATTCACTTATGCTGATCCCCGCATTCCTTTTATTATGAAGGAGGGGTCATCATTCAGTTATCCTTGTATCTCCAACCAAGCATTTGCACTCAAACAAAGCAGATGCTCAATAAACATGGGTTGAATAAACTAAAGACTGGGACTGAAATTCTTATCCTATCACTTATTAATGAAATGTTCTCTGCTGTAGTTAGGATCTTAAATATCCCACAAAGACTCAAAGACTGGGTCACTAGCCTGTGGTGCTGTTGGGAGGTAATGGGACCTTTAGAAGACAGAGCTTAGTAGGAGGTGTGCTTTTGAAAAGGGTATCAGGATTTCTCCCCACCCCCTTTTCTCTCTCTCTCTCTCTCTCATTACCTGGCCACCACCAAGTGAGCAACCTTTTCTCTCATGTGCTCCCACCATGATTTACTGTTCTTCCACACACCCAGAGTGACAGGTCAAGTTTTCCTCTTTTGTAGTTGATTATCTCAACTATTTGTTACAGTGACAAAAAGCTAATAACTCCCAACCACTTCTCTGGTTTCAACCCCCATCTTTAAAGTAATGACTTTCAAAACTAAACAATTAACTTTGTTTTCTTCCTACCTGTCTAGAACCAGATAACTAGCTAGCTCCTCCTGAACTTTCCTACTTATGTTCCATAAATAGCCCAAATGCATATGACCCCTCCTGAACCCACCATCTCCTCCCAAGCCTGCTCTCTCTCCCATGATCCCCAGCTTCATTATTGGAACCACCATCTGTCTCGGTACCCAAGAGAAAGAACAAATGAATGTCTTCGCTTCCTTTTGTTACTTGCTTTTGAAATCCTGCTGACTCTAGCTCAAAGATGTCCCAGATTTGTCATCTCCAGTCCCAAAGCTTCTGTTCAGATTCTCATCATAATCTTGCCTGGATTATTGCACTGATTTCCTAACTAATTTCTCCTCCAATATTTTTGTTTCAAAGCATCTCCATGGTCTAACCAAAGGTATCCATGTAAATTCAGGTATAATTAAATTATTTCCTTCCCTAGAAATATCAAGTCTTCCTATTGCCTAAAGAACACAAATTCCTAGACAACTCTTAAAGCCTGTCATAATCTATCCCCAAATTCCCTTTTTGGTCTCATCCCTTATAAAATTCATCTCCCTCACCATCTAAATGAACATGAGCTACTTCAGCCACTCAAGATTTCCCACTCTTCTCCAAATAGACCATATGCTCTCCCTTTGCTTAGACTCGTGCAAAATCTTCTCTCTCAACTTTTTATTGGTGGCAACCCCTTACTTGAGAACTCCCACTCCACCCAAAGCTCAGCCTCCATCTTATCTCCTCTGAGCATCCTTCCTGGGTCCTTCATAGCAGAAATTAACCATTTCTCAAACTCGTTCTCATAGGACTTAGCCAGTGCACCTGGTGCAACCCTTATTTCTATTCAATCCTGTTATTTTATTTAGTATTTTTATTTGTATA
>RJWM01024342.1:0-30865 GCA_004363535.1 Dasyprocta punctata | reverse complement strand
CACTCAGTACAACAAAAGTCTCTAGAACGTGACTGTGACTACTTGCCCATAGACACTTGACTCTAAAAATAAATGTTTTAACATCTCATTCTCTGAAAGGAGGGCTCTAAATTTCATCCAAAAAACTTGAGTTTTCCAAGGGGCAAATGCCCTGTCACACGACCTATTTAGGCTCAATCTGATGTCACTTGCAAAAGCATTCTTGCAGGCAAAACCTGTAGTTAACATTGTGGTGAAATCCTCCCCTTAAACCAGGGCGACCCACACATGCATAGCCCGGCACGCGTGGCTACCGCAAGGGCTCCGAGCCCTTCCACCCCAGCTTGGTTCGCCTGCGTCCCGTGGTCAAGACACCACCAAGTTTGTGAGTCACTGTCCCTCACCAAGCTGGGGAAGGACAACAGTTAAGCACCTGACACAGAGAAAGGCAGAAAGGCTTGTAAATCCAATTGGATCCAGTTTCTGAAAGTCCCAGGGGAAGGATGAGGACATCCAGTGAGAACGGGACTCCTCCGGGAGCTCCCCGCACCTTACCTCCTCTGATCCCACACGGCTCACATCTGCCCTCGCGGGGCGGACTCCACCATCTCCCATCGGTCTGGGAGGCAGCGCAGAGCCGCCCGTCACAGTCTCCGCAAAGTCCTCACAAGGCTCAGCCGCCCAGCAGCTTCATTCATAGCAGGGCGGCAGCCAGCACTGAAGTCCTGGGACTCCCGGCGTCCTAAGGCGGCTCTGGAGGCCTCTCTTCCCCAAACCTTCTAGAAATAAATTCCAGCTGGGGAGCAGGCAGGCAGCTCCCTGGAGACCCCTGTCCCGCTAAGAACCGCCCTGCGGGCCCCACCTGCCCCTCACCGGGACTTATCTCTGCTCAGGCATCCTAAGTGAAAAAACACACTGGATTGTGTCCCTTTGGCCGAGGCGTCGTGGCCACACCCCGCAAGGGTACAGGATGCAATCGCCCCATCCTCCCCTCGCTTCCTTCCTTTGCTTTTCCATGGGAGAATTCCAAGGAATGAGTTATGTGGATGCGCGAGCACGGGCACACACACACACACACACACACACACACATTCACACAGCAGGCAGGGGTAAAAAAGCTGACTGCCTCACCACGGGAGCCTGCTGCTAGGCTGACTCGGCGCAGCAGCCAAGGTCTGGGTTACCATCCTCACCCAGCTGCACCTTCCTCCAGGCTCTGGAACAGACATGGAGAACCCTAACCACACCAGAGCAGAATCTGCGCACTTGCGACTGTGACCCTTCCTGACAGTGTACAGTTTTAAGGAAAATCCCCAAATGTAGTCATCAATCAGAAGTTATCTTCAGACCTCACTTTTAATGCAAAAGCAGATGCCAACATCAGGCAGGCTAGTGCCCGGGTCTTAGCTGGAAAGAGCTGAAGGGAAGGAAAACACAGAGCTATTTAATGAAGAAAGCAGTTGGCCCAAGCTGTCAGCCCTGGCCCTGCCTGTGTGAGGCACTGCAGTTACTAAGGGCTGGCTGCCTGCAGTCACAGCCCGCAGCCCCAGCTCCTGCTAACGAACCTCTGGGAACTCAAGGTGGAATCTGTCCAGCGCTTCGGCACTCAGGAGGCGGGCGCTGTTCCCGTAACCCAGACAGCTCAAGGGGCCAGAGAGCACGGGCCGGGTCACAGCGCACGGCCCCTGTCCAGGCCTCTTGGGGACAGAACCCAGGCCAGATCCCCAGGGCTCTCCAGAGTACTTCAGAGAACACAATGACAGCAACAGCAGCCACATGCAGGAGGCCCACGCCACACAAGAGACACGGGTGGACGCCTGGCGGACAGTCTCCACTGAGCGCTGAGGCCAGTGGTGCTGCAGAGCCGCGTTACAGATGAAGAAACTGAGGCTCGAGGACGAGTGGTGATCACAGCCGGCCTCGAGCTCAGACACTCAAACCAAGCTGTCATACAACTGCCTCCGTCACATGACATTCCTGAAAAAAACAGCTAATTTGTGATGGGCAAGGGCTCCACAGTGGCCTCAGTCACCATGAAGAGATGAGAAAAATCAACACGGAGAGAGTGGCTTCGTTTCTTTCCATTGGCATCGGAAGGCGGCTGCAGCACGTGAACAACAAACAGACTGAACAGAGAGCGTCTGCTTCCGTCCCTTACCACCGCCAGCGCCTAATCCGGAACTCCCGGCCAGCCGCTCTCCTGGGGTCACAGCACAGCGTCACCCAGGGCCTTGGGCTGCTCCTGCCCCAGCCTCTGCTCCTCCTCTGTCTGCCCCGTACAGCAGTCTGCCCGCTGTGTACCTCAGGTCCTGGTGCCCGTGTGTCCCCAAGGCCTGCATGTGACAAACAGGTCACTTTCCAATGTGAGGGAAAGACACTTCCACCCAGCACAGCCACCGTTCCGATGAAACTAGATTCCCCAGGCGACTGGGGAGAAACTGGAAGCATGCAGCGGGGAGGTCAGACAAATGATGGGCTCGGATTTAAAGACATCACACGTGTGCACTCACTCATGGAGGCACACATGAAACACACTCTCAGCTCAATCACAGCTCACAACCGAATGAAAGTTCAGCCAGGGGGCCGCAGCGTCAGAGCTCAGAGTTCACTGTGCTATTTCGTCTCTGGCCGTGACTGAATGGGGAGGCAGGTTAGTAACAGCTTTGCATCCGTACCACAACTTTGTGCTTTCACCTCGTGTATCATACGTTGCAAGGCAGGGGGAGATAGTTACAAACATAGCAAACACAGCCCCGGGATGGAGGCAGATATGACATTTAATTACAATTATGAGACAAACTACCAAGGAAAAAGAGAAGGTCCTAAGGGAATAGATGAATGAGCTGCTGCCAAAACGGCCCAGCCCAGAGAGGAAGGGATCACTCTCTCAAAGAATCTGAAGGACAATAAGGCGCTGGGTGGGTGCGGAGGGGAGAAGCAGGTGGCTGCAGGCGGCGGGCACGTGAGGCCTGCAGTGGGAACGGCGTGGGGCTCCCCCCAGAAGAGAAGGAAGACCCACGCGACCAGGGCACAGAGAACAGGACATGCGGCCGCCGCCGGAGAACAGACTCTAGAAACTTCCAGCATCAGTCTGCAAGGAGATGAAGGAGATGCTGCAGAAAGATGAAGTGGAAACTGCTCCTTCCGCATCACCCCGCAGACGACTGTGAACCGATCGTCACAACCCTCAGCAACTATCGACCAGCCAGGGATGGGGGGGACGGGGACTACGATTTGTGTCAGCTAAATGGATTAAATGTAGAACATTAAAGACATCCTTTAAGCAATGTATTCCCAAAAGCTCACAGAATATTTATGGAGAGTAAAGCAGGGAAGAGCAAAGACACAACTCTTAGATCTCCAGTTGCAATGGAAAGATGCAGCAGTGCCTCCTCCATCGATCCTTACGCTGCCACCAATAACGCAAGCAGGAAGTGAGGTGAGGGATGAGGAAGAGCGGCCCTCCTCTGGAAAGGCCACGGCCACTCTGTCTCTGAGCAGCCACTACCTGAGCTTCAGGAGCCCCACCACACGTGGCCACCTCTCTGCGGCGTCTCCCATTGGAGGACTTTTCTCTGATCTTGTGTTTATACAACATCTCGTCACCCAGTTGCAGATTCCCAAAACCTTCCAATGGGAATACCCAGCAGCTTGTGTGCAAATCATATTTTGAGAAACATATACCAAAGCAAGACAGCTGCTAAAAACAACCCAGGGTGGGCCGGGAGTCTGGCTCAATGGCTTAAGTGCCTGTCTGGCAGGTGCAAAGTTGTGAATTCGATCCCCGATGCCGTAAAAAATAAATAAATAAATAAATAAAACACCCCAGGGTGCAACCTCACATCTAAACCCAAGGTGATACATGTGGCTTTTTTTACGTTAGTGGAGAAAGTGGTAAGCAATCAAATTCAATAAAAATACCAATGCCTATTGGATGTCACCAATTAAGAATTTTTGACATGCTGAGCACAGTGAGTACGTCTATACCCCAGCCCCGTTTCATCCCTGCAGCAACTTTCCGGGGTAGCCATCGCAGTCCCCGCTTCACAAGGTCACAAACATGGGGGACACTGAATGACTTGCTCACACACATCACGGAGCCAGAGACCAGCTGGATTTCACGTCTGACACCAAGCACACCCGCACGTGAGCCTCTGTCACACGCCTTTCTCAGGCACTAACTGCCGACCTTTCACCCACTGCCAAAACCTGGGCTTCGCGGCCCAGACCAGTCCCCTGCTGGGACTCGCCGTAATTCTGAGCAGTATTTGCGTCCTGAGATGAAGAGACGGAGCCCAGGCGGCAGCAGTGACTGACCCGGGACACAGGGGCACAGCGAGGGCACAGACACAGCCCCACAACAGTGTGAAAGCCCCTGTGCGCCTGTCACTTCTGCGGGATTCTGCTGTTTTCTCTGGGAAATTATCAATGTGCTGTGGGAGAGAGGAAAGCCCCAGGAGGACCAATTTCCTCCCATTAGGTAGACGAGGAAATATCTCTATCAGTGCAGATCAAGCTGAAATGTCAGTGCCATGATCCATTCTTCTCACAGGAGGAACCAAAGGCGCCTCTCCCGCTTCTGCGTTCAACATACTGACACAAACAGATGCGACACGCCGGAAACTCTAAACCTAGTCACAAACAGGAATAAACGTGCTTCTTTCCCTCAGCTATTTCCACCACAAAATTAAAGACCTGGCGACTGTGACACCTGCTTTCTTAGTCGGGTATATACTATGAGGCTCTTACGGTGTAGTATTTTTTCATATGGACACCTGAGAGTATTCTATGTTTCCATATTAATGAACTTCGTACTCTCCTGCTGGTATACTAATGTGCAATTCAGATGACACAAGTAGTGAAAGATGTAACAGTGTTTTACTTGTATATGTGTGTTCTTTGTCTCCATTAAATGAGAACATTTGCTTTTTCTAAAAATTATTTGCACATGGCTGAGATAGCAGTGAGCCTGATAATATATATGTTAGAAATGTGCTGCTTGCTGAAAGCACGGTTACAGGCTCTGATATATTTGCATTAAAGAACATTTTCAAAATTGGCATTTATAATTTACCATCACAGCGTATGATTCAAACTTATCACTCCAGATTCCCAAATCTTAAAAGAGTTACTTTCCTAACTTTAGTGTGTATAAGAAGCATCTAAAATTTGTGCTTAAAATTCGGACTCTGTAGAGGAAACCACAGAAATTCTGATTTAGCAGATATATGACAGGTGTTTAGCAGTCTGCATTTTTAAACAATTACCCTAGCAAATTCTGATACATGTGGTCCTCAGCCATATGTTAAGAGACTCTGATCCAGAGTTTCAAAGTATAACAGGTTATACACTCATACATATGTATGTGAATACCACATTTGACTCTCCATACTCTTTTTATTGGAATACTCAAAAAGAGACATGTCTCCTACCCTAACAATTCTTGCAGCGATTATGTTCAAGTCACCTTATAAAGAAGAAAAACCATAGTAGGAAAAAAAATCAATATAGGAAAAATTAGGGTCACTGATAAGAGAAAAAAAGTGACAGTTTCTAAGTAAGTCTAGACCAGTGCTCCTAAAGATATAGGTCATAGGCCAATGCAGGTGCATGAATTGGTTTCTAATAAGATATAAATACTGAAATTGATTGTGAGCCTTTATAAGCATTTACAGAAATGTATTAATTTTTATGTCTCTTTCATCTAATAACAAATTGAAGGTTTATGCTAAGTAGATCTAGTTTTAACATCATTTAATAATATCTGTATCTCCTATTTTACAAACACTCAATGCCCACGATGGATTTAAATGACCACAGAGAATCCGGGAAGCACTGGTGGGCTCTAGGTGAAAGAACACAGCTCCCCACGGTCAGCCCAGCGACTCTCCTGGCCCAGGGCTTAGGTGCTAAAGTGACTTTCTCTGATATCATCTCGAAAGTCAGGGGACCAGCAGAGACTGGACAAACATCTAAATGAACATTCTTCTTGTGCTAACTCACTCTCGATCTGTCAGCAATGGGCTGTTCTGTGTTTTTTATGGATCTACCGATTTTTTGAAACTTATACCACTGTTTAGAATAATGTCTTAGCAACACTTCCTAAAAACTTACTTTCACCAGGCAAAGCAGCACATGAATGTACTTCATCAGCTTTCAAAGGGCTCTTGAGCCTTCTATCTGAGCACCCCATGATAAACGTTTTCACTACATCTCCCCGCTACTTCCATCCTTGCCTGACACGACAGTTTCAGCAGAGCTTTTAAGCGCTATGGTCATCTCAGCTCTTAGTTAGCTAATGATTTTCTTGACATGTGGAATGACAACAGCCATAAGACGCACAAAGTACCAACAAATTATTCCAGTTAAAAATACCCAGGACACAGATCCCACCTTGGAGTTTTCCCACCTCCTCATAAGCTCTGAATAACCACGCTCTCCCACGCTTCAGGTCTGCTTTCTGAACAGAACGAAAGCTGAACGCGAGAGCTATTCTTTACAGTTCCTGCTTCCGGTCAGTGTAGCCCTTAGAGACCCCCTGCCGTCTCTACTTCTGCAGAGTACGGCCAACAATAACTTTGTCCCCTTCCAAGTAAAACACGGTGTTTATAAAGGCATAGGAAGGAGAACCCGGGCGAGTGCATGTGCACACACAATGGGCAAAGTCATAATAATAGCAGCCACAGCCTCCAACCAGGAAGAACGAAGACCGGGGGTTTTCCCCTGCAGAACTGCGGCTCTGTTTAAACAGGAATGAAGCCCATCTTTACCCTCATTTGTTCAGCGATGCTTACAGTTTAAGTTACACTTGATGTGTCTGCTGTATTTTCTTCACATTTGTTTAAATGCAATTTAAGACCCTGTGACTCAGCTGGTCACAGCTGTCAGGATGGACGCTCGTCCTGTGTGTCACCCTGGTCAAGGGTGAGCCTTCGGCTCCCTGGGCAAGCAGCACAGCATGGGCACAGAGCGCAGACGCACCGCGAGGCGCTCTCCGAGACCGGGGCCACTAAACTCGCAGGAGGAAAGACTCCAAGTCATTCAAAGAAGACCCAGAGACGTTTCTTAAGATTTTCTTACTGGGACAAGGACACTAAGTAGAAGAGCAACTGCCCAGCAAGCAGCCAGCTGGTTGGATCCGATCGAGGTGATCTGGCAAGGGTTAACTGTGTGCAGCTCGGGAGTTTTACTAAAATTCCAGGAATACACTTGGAGAAAAAGAATTGTCTGTCTTCAGTTAACTGAAGGAGTTAATGCTAATTTCTTCATGCATATTACATACTTTTGTTTCAGTAACCAATTCAAAAAAGATTAAATGGAGCAGATAAAACTCAAATCATGGGACATGTTTGTAAAGGTAGGTGGCTTTCATCCAAAATGCCTTTCCAGGAACAAAGTGTGACAAGTTGACTCCTTCCCGCCCTCCCCTACCCCTGCTATATTAAAGAACGTAAGCATTTCCACTATAAACTGCTATTATCGGGATTTGTAATTTTTACTTTTTAACCTGTTTCAGTGTCTATATATAAACCTCTCAATCAAACTTGTACATAAAAGCTATTGTTTTTAAATTTACTAAAAGTTAAGAATACGGGGGGAAAAAAGCAGAAGCACCAAACAGCACGTGGAAAAATATTCACCAAGACTTAATAAGCAAAATAAGATGTATTCTCCAGAAACATGTGCCCACAAACATTATATAGTCAGCAGCAACTGTGTCAAGATTTATAATAATTAGAGAATAAGTAAGTGTCCAAAAATCAAAGGTAGGGTAGTTGTGGAACAGCCACATTACAAGGTATTAGGTAACCATCACATGATACTCCAAAATAACTTTTAATAACACAGAAAATGTGTATGATATACTAAGCAGAAAATCATACCACAGAGCTATATACACAATATGAACTCAAATTCATTTAAAAAATATATAAAAATACAATTGTAAAATATGTATGCCAAAATGTTCATAGTAATTATTGATTAGTGGAAATTTTAAGTACCCTTTCATATTTTCTAAGTAGCCCACAATGAACTTGCATTGATCATTCAATACAGTTTGGTGGCACAGTGAAATTTAGAATAGTAGTATAGAAAAAAATGAGAGTTGGTGTCTCTCACTTGTCTTTTATTTCCCTTGAAAATCTATCTGTACTCATCAACTCTTGATGTTTGAAATTCTTCCTTACACTGTGAATTTATGAAGTACTTGTTCAAAGACTTTTCATTCACCAATAGAGGTTCCTCAAAAAGTGACCTTGTAGCTAACCATGTCATCAACTGTGTCTCGAGATTCTGAAAAACAAGACACCCCCATCACAAGGCACCTGTAAGGGAAAAAATGCAGATTCAGGCTAGACCTAGGAAGGGAAGAGAAAAATCAAAAGCTGAACAAAGACGTCACATGAAAACAAGTTTCAGGCTACAGTTGTTTAAGACCATAGTCAAATTTCAAGTATCCTGTAGTCATCACAGCAGTCATCAATACAACAAGGTCGGTCCTAAATGAAATCATGACAACAATTTAAATCAAACGGAAACATCAAAAGAATTCAGAGTCTTGGGCTATCTCAGGGTCTCTCTAACTCTACTGGAAACACAGACATGCAATAAAGTCAAAAACAGAACATTTGGATCAAACAAGCAAAATACAAAAGAGAAAAAGGAAAGAAAAGCACAAAATTTGTGTTTTCTCGGCACCAGCTTATTGTGATGCAGTATCAGAGCATTTTCACAATTCTTCTAAAACCAGGTTCTGCTCCCTCTGTTGCAGATTCTGAGCTCAAAGGACTCTCAGACTGAGTAGCACAGTCAGGTCTGCCCCTTCCCTGGCCTCTCTGGGCATGTGAGTCAGCAGGAACCCCCAGGATTACAGCAGAGGAGTGGAGAACCCAAGCTTCAAGGGCAGCCCTGGGTTTGGATCTGGGCATGGCCAGGTCACCTTCCAGTTATCTTGGCCAAGTCACCTTAATCGCATTGCCTCGGGACAAAACAGCAGAGATCCAGGGCGCTCACACCGTGTGCTGCTGTTTGTGACAAGAAACAAGGAAATGGTAGAGAAGCCACCACAAAGGTTAACTACAGAGTCAGGGGGTTCAGCATGGAGCTATTGGGAGTGAAACAGAAAGCCACACTTCAGACCTTCTTATACTGCTTTCCCTTTTGAACCTACAAAATTAAAACACAGAATTTTTTTTAAACAAGTGAGTTTACAACAGCACTAAAATACACACAGCCACTAACCAAACCACAGCAAACTTCGGGCACCGATGACTGTGCGCTCTCAACATTGTCAAGGAAAATTAAAGAATGAAGTACCTGGCCTGCCATTCCAGCGTGAACTGTATTTCAAAGGAACTAAGGAGCCATGGATGAAACGTGTTTTTATACAAGAATTTCAAGAAATAAATGTAGAAAGGATAAAAGAATCAGAAATGTCACAATGTTCGGCACCTAAGCAAATAACATATTTGAAAATGTTACATGAAAAATTGATGAGAAACTTTATAATGAGAGCAGTAGGCTGAACCCCCTAATCAACCTTCGCACCACGAAGAACATGCAGCCGGTTGTCGCCTAGCCCGTGTCTTTTGATGGGATACAAATGCGAGGGACACAGCACACCCCAGAAAGCATCCTTGGAGAGGTGGGGAACGAACCCATCCCAGTCACGAACTTGGCTCTAACCTCTAACTCACCTGACACGTGGAGGACAGTGAAACAGGTCTGACAATAGTACCTACACAAATCCAGAGCATGACACGTTCAGCAGGACAGCTCTAAAGGCTCAGCAATGTCACCAAGAAAAATAAAAGGGAAAGAAGACAGTCAACAAAACCAGATTTTTTTTTAAATGCATTCCACATAATCCTTGTCCTGTTTTTCCAGTTCAAAAGCAGGCAGAACTCATCCACGGTTTTAGAAGTCAGCACTTAGGATCTGGAAGGGACAGAGCACTGGGAGGACTTTTGAGGGCTCGCAGTGTCCAGACCTTGATTCCAGGGGCCGTTGTATGGCTGTGTATGTAAAATTCATGCCACGGCACGCACTTAGGGGGAAGGCACTTTAAAGATGCTCCCTAATAGGTACTATTCCTAAACAAAAGCGGCAACACTGATCAATGGTATTGAAAGTCACAACAAACATCACCTTTGGGAAGGAAAGTGGCCAGAATGGGCAGGAGTTGAATCTCTGAGCTCTGGAAATGTTGCTTCCTGATCTGGGGGCTCTGACCACAAATGTGCTCATATAAAGCCATAAATGGATGATTACTGCACTCTTTTGCATACAGTTATATTGCGCCCCAACAAAAAAAGATGCAAGAAGGAGGCACTGCTCTATACGGACATAACACATGGTTTATTGGATTTGTTTTAAGAAAATCAACTGATATTTGAGAAAGCAAAATTTTAATATTGGGTTTTTTTTGTTTTGGTTTGGTTTTTTTTGTTTGTTTGTTTGTTTGTTTGTTTGGGGGGGGGTTGAGACAGGGTCTCACTATGCAGTTCAAATTGGCCTTGAGCTCACTTTGTAGCCAGGCTGGTCTCGAACTCACAACAATTCTCTTACCTCAGCCTCCCAAGTGTTGGGATTACAGGCATGAGCCAATATATTGGGTAATTCTTGTGCATTGTAAAACAGTTGCCGTGGAGGGCACCAAAGACTCTTCTCAGTTCATTTTATGGTCCAATACCAACTGCATGGAAATTTCCTTATGAGCACTCGCTCCCTAGGTCACCAGCTTTTGCAGATGGGCTCCATTGGTACCGGGGGTCACAAGACCAACTCTCTAGCATTCCACAGCTCTACCTTAGCCTTTATTTCCTGGCTGCAGGCTGCCTCAAGGTCAGGCCGAGAAAAGACACCAGGGCCTTCTCAGGCTTTCCCCAGGCATGCACCAAGCCCTACAGGCAAGCCTGGCTTTCCTGATTCCCAGGAATATACCTGAGCTTTTCAGGGCTTCCATCAGCTCTCTCTTTCCCCGTATTGTTCTTTTTGTGTGTTTTAGTCAGTTCCTTGCGT
The DNA here is from genome assembly GCA_004363535.1 of Dasyprocta punctata. Classification (NCBI taxonomy): domain Eukaryota; kingdom Metazoa; phylum Chordata; class Mammalia; order Rodentia; family Dasyproctidae; genus Dasyprocta; species Dasyprocta punctata. Next base: position 19,864 of record RJWM01024342.1, on the reverse strand, counting down.
GCCCCGACACTGCCACCTCAGGCAGCTGCAGTGTTGAGTCACTGCCACCGATTGTTCTCAACAAACGCTTTGGGGAGAAGGCTGTCTGCAGTAAGCCACCTCTGAGCCAGGTTAAATAACAAAGCACTATGAATGGGGCTTCCCAGAGCGCGGCCAGACAAGGGAGACACCGGCGTTCCCTAGCATGAGGTGCTCTGTCCTCTCCGGCGGCGGCTGAGGTGTTGGTCTTCATGGCTGTTGAGGTTGCAAGCTGTGCAGCTCAGGAGGGAGAGGAGACGGGGCAGGAAGCAGCAGCCTGCCGCCACGCCTGCTAGGGGAAGCAAGCGTCGAGCTGTCCGTGGAGTGAGGACTCCTGAAACGCTGGAAAGCCTTCCGTGGAGTCCAGACTTCTGGAGAAGGCAATTTTGACGATTTTCTCCGGCATTCTCCTGGCTTTTTAAAGGAGGTTTCTGGAGCTCCTTACTGTACCATTCCATACTCAGTCTGTGTCTCCTCAGAGTCACCCCTCGAAGATTAAACCAGGGGTTTTCCTGCTGGGCTTCTCAGATCCGTCAACAGCCAGTGAAGGTAAGAACAGCCGCTCAAAAGACGTGCCTTAGAAAGTCAAACTTCAGTGCCCACTAACTCCATTGGTAACCCCTCATCAGGGTCACATCACTGATGCTCAACAGCATTTTAGCACGAAGTCACCCTCTTCCCAGAAGACCTACTAAATACAACACACCCTGCCGACCCTGTGCGACCAAGGACAGCACTTCCAATGAAGGCTTCGTCTTCATTTGCCGTGCTTTGGGGCCTTTGTCGATGAAAAGTTGTAAATCAGTATAGCACAATAAAGTAAAATCAAAGCCCACATAAAATTCTCAGGAAACATGACTCAATCACAAAATATTCAAGTTTGTCACTGGTTTGTCACAGTGTTGGGGATAATAAAAGGGGAGGGGGTTGGTCTATTAATAGCCAGAAAATGTTTCAGACATCCTAATAAATAAAAGAGACGGAAGTTCTGGGAAGCCAGGAAGCAGATACTTACCTCCTATGGGGAGGTCAAGCATTTCCCAGAAGACAGGGCACTGGGGTTGGTGGGGTCACCCCCAACCCAAAGCAAGACCCTGTGGGCTCTGAGGGCCGAGACTTGGAGGCTGCCTCTGCTACACGGATGGGAGCTTTTCCAAACCGCAGAGGCATCCTGCACCACGCAGGGTGAGGCTCTTTGATTAGTTTACACAGAAATAAAATTAAATGCAACATGAAGTAAGACAAAAATCAGAAAGTGCTAAAATGGAATAACTGCATATTAGCGTTTCATATTAGCCTTAAATAAAACCTTTTACACCTTAGTTTCTTAAATCTTCTTGAAGAGCCTAAACTCTTTAAAATGGTAGGCAAACTTTGTGCATATATTTGTATTATTTTTCTGAGAAGGACTATACTGTTCATCACATTTTCAACAAATTAGTGACATGCTCATAAGAATACACCACAAACTGTCTCTGTAGCGCCTTTAAAAGTCTATAAAGACCAAATGAAATCTATCCCAAGAGAGGGTGGGGTGGCATAGCAGGCAAACACCAAGCACTGTTAATAAAATGAAAGAGGAAAAAAACCTCATGATCATTTCACCTGATACAGAAAAAGCACTTAAAATAATCCATTACTCTTGTGACAAAAACTTTAACAAACTGGGAATGAAAAGGAATTTTTTCAACTTGATAAAGGGCATTTATGAAAAACATCAAAAGAATGAAAGCTTTCCCCCTAAAATCAGTTTTTAAATTAATAAGGATGCCTTCTTTCCCGTCTGCTCAGCATTGTACTAGAAGTTCTAATCTGAGATATAGGCAACAAAAAAAAAAGTGAAATAAGACATTCAAATTGCAAAAGATGTAAAGCTATCCCTATTCATGGGCAACAAGATCTTACACACACACACACACACACACACACACACAATAGTAGAGCTAATAGATAAATTCGGCAAAGTTCCCGGACGCAAGATTAACACACATAAATGAGCAGTGTTTCTGAACAGTAACAATAAGTGGCTGAAAAAGAAATAACAAAGGCCATTCATTTCACAACCACATCCAAAAGAATAAAATATCCAGAAATCAATTCAACCAACAGACGAAAGACTTCTACACTGAAATTTATAAAATATTGCTGAAAGAAATTAAAGAAGACCTAAATAAATGGAGCATCCTGTGATACTTGATTGGAAGACTTAATATTTTAAAGATATCAATTCTGTCCAAAGCAATCTACAGATGCGATGCAATCACTGTCAAAATTGTAACAGGTAAAGCACTTGACTAGATGTTTCTCCAAATAAGAAATACAAATAGTAAACAAGTACCTAAAGATGACCAACATCATTGGTAATGAGAATAATGCAAATCAAAATCACAGTGACCCCCGCGCCACACCCACCAGGGTGGCAGCAACAAGGAGGTGGAGAAACGGAAGCTGTCTTCCTTCCCGCTGGGAAGGGAAAGCACTGCGGTAGACACGGGAGAAGTTCAGAAGGGCCTCGAAAAGTTACACGGGGACCCCACAGCTTCACTCTTGGGATCCATTCCCAAAGAATTACAAACACTAGGATTTCTGTATATGGATACTTGTGGCAGCACTCTTCACACTGATCAGAACACTGAAACCGTACCATCCACCTACAGATGAACCAATAAAGAAAATGTGAATATTACTCAGTCACAGCAAGACACGACAGACTGATCCGTGCTACCACGGTGGATCCCGAAAACACGCAGAGTGACAGAACTACGAGCCATCCAGAAGCGCGAACCCACGGAGGCAGGGAGCGAGCTGGCAGTGGCCTGGGACTTGGAGGACAAGGGATTAGCAAATGACACTTCTCGGATACAGGGTTTTCTTTTAAGGTGATGAAAATGTTTTGGAGCTTGGTGGAAGCGGTGGTTGCACAATAACAGAAATACAGCAAATGTCACTGAACTGTATGCTTTCAAATGGTTGTCACACTGTGAATTTCATCTCGACTAGAAACAAGAATAATCGCACCGTGCAGCTTAAATACATCCACATGTGCACATGATTTACTTATTACAGCCTGGTGACAATTAAACGTAAGTTAATTCATTAGGTGTACCAGTTAATACATCATGTTGTACCTCAAAAATGAAATAGAGACCAAATATGTAAGAATGGGAAACTTTCTAAGTAATAACATGGAAAAATCTGAAAAATATATTAATGGTAACAATTAAGGTATAGAGTAGTATTTGTATTGTGCTACTCTTCACATTAAAAGAGGAATTTAATATATTTGTATTTGCTTATAGATATGCATGTGTATATGTGTATTACATACATGGGGTGATAGAAAATACAGTAAATATTTAAAATTTTAAAGTTATTACAGTACAAGACACATTTCCAAGAACAACTGGAGAAGTGTGTTTGAAGCAAAGAGGAATATTTTGGGTACACTGAGTTGGGGTAGGGGCAAAGTGTCTTTTGTGTAATAAAGTTTTAAATATTCATTATATTTTTATCACTTCTCAATCAAATGTTTACAGGAATTTCTGTGAAATAAAAACATTATGTTGTGTCCTCAACCATCTTTATTTACTGGATCTGGCACTGTGCAACTCCTGGCTCTTCCCCAAAGTCAAAATGACTGAAAGGAAAACGTTTTGAAACAATTCAGGACATCGAGGCAGCTGAAGACACTCGCAACAGAGGACTCCAGAACTGCTTTGGAAAGTGATAAGAACCATGGGCTCATGTGTCTGAAGCCCAGGGAGTACTATGAAGGGTGTCAATGGTAATGTGTTTTTTACTATAATAGATTTTTAAAATTTAACCATTCACTGTCGGGTTTTTTTTTTTTAACCACACTTCATGTACATACACTTTCATACAGGTGAAATATCTATCTACCTATCTGTCTCTCATCTATCTATTTATCTACCTATCTATCTGGAACCCATGCAAGGATAAACCTGAAACTAAAGAGCCCTGTTACCCTGAAGGGCAAGGTGAAAGAGGAAACGCATGAGAGGTTGGAGGGAAACATTACCAATCTACCTTCCTACATTAAAAAACATTTTAGAGCCATGTGACTATATCACTTCATCCAAAAAGGCCTTTGGTTATTCAAATACAGCAAAAGACTCTACAACAAAAGGATATTATGACTACTTTAAAATGAAACTAGAAGCAACAGGCATTTTCAAACTTTACAAATCACCACTGTCAAGAGAAGGTCACTGAATCCCTAAACACAAAACACTGGAGAGAATCTGTGCATATAGAAAGCTAGAACGACGGACTGAATGTCGGTGCAGGGTGAGCGGGGACGGCACCCCTCTCTGGTGGAGCACAAGCTCTACTCTGAGGCATGACGTGTGGCGACCTGCCTTTCAATGACATGTGACGACTCTGGTGGAGATGGCTGTTTCCTTCCTTCTCATCGAGCACCCCACACCGAGGCCTCAGACGCGAGCACGCTGGACATTAGAATGAAACTGGCCACCGCTCTATTAAGAATTATATAGCAGAGGCTGGGGGATACAGCTCAGAGGCATAAGCACCTGCCTGGCAAGTGCGAGGTCCTGAGTTCGATTCCCAGTACAAAAAAAAAAAAAGAAATTATATCATAGAGAGTAGTGGAACTAGGAGTCGTCTTTATTTTATTCTTTATATTTTCTGTATTTTCCACATTTTTCACTGAGCTGAACTTTCATGATCAGGGATAAAACTGTGTTTTACCAGACAGATGACTCTTGTGGCCGGACAGGGCATGACTTGCAGTGGGAAAAAGCTGGCAGCTGGAACATCGATCAGAAAAGTTGTCCGAAGTTAGAGAACAGATGACGAGGGTGCAAGCGAAAGCAGAAGCCGGGGGCTAGAAATAGAAACGCTGAGGAGGTGAACTGACCCCTGGATGCACGTGATAAAGAGGGAGTTCAGAATAAGCCTAAACTTCCAATCTGGTGACTGACACCACCACACGAAGGAAGCAGAGAGGTGGGCGGGATCCAGGAGGGGCTGTGGTTGAGCTCCTAGGGCTGCAGGAGTCTGACGGGTCTGAGGCCCGTTCAGGTAAAGACGTCGTGTCAACAGCTGGAAATGCAGGAAAGGCCCTCACGAAACACGGCGCTTATGGGTGTTCGCTGAATGAAAAGGGATTACAGAGAACACCAAGGGCGAAATTAGAAGAAAACGTCCCAGGAGAAAAGCCTGGGGAAAACCAGCAGTTAGACTAGAAGAACAGAGAACAGGACACAGCAGCCAGGTAGCTAGGAGAGAATCATCTCCCAGAGGCCTAAAGAAAACACCTTCACATGAGGGAAACAGTGTGAACAGCATCAAACCTGCTCTTTTGGTGACTTTCCTCGTTGCTGAGACAAAATACCAGACACTCAAGGTTAAAGGGGGAAAGGTTTATTTAGCTCAGGTTCAATCCATCATCAGCCGGCTCCAAGGTCGCGGGGCATGGCAGAGGGGTGTCACAGAGGAAAACAGGAGGTAGCAAAGCAAGCACGGGACAAGACAGGCCTCTTTCTGTCCCTTACTCTGTATCCAGGACACCAGGACTAGGGTGGGGTCAGCCTGATTGGTGGACCGATACAGTGGTCATACATCCTTAATCCTAGCACTGCACCGTGAATCAGTCACACACTCTAGATTCAGTCACCTCTGCATGGGGCTTTGGAGGGACAGCTAGACACAAGCCCTGACACCTGCCAGGGTCAACAGGGGCAAAGCCCTACTTCCTGTATGTGGTATTGACGAGGTCTCCGGTGACATTCATGGAGATGTGACGGTCAACCGGTCAGTACTGGAAGCCAAGAATGACTTAATTTTCAGATGAAAAAATGAAATCATTCCACAGAGAACTTTCACATTGTACGTAATCACTCATTTTAAATCCCTAATAGCTGAACATAGAAACCATGTTCTTGTTAATTTCATGTAATAAAAAAAAGTCCAGCGGTTTAGTTTAGCAGTCAGAGACATTCCCTTTGTTCAAACGCTGTTTCTATCACTTGTACAACTTAGGGTCCTTATAATGTAAAATCTCTGTGTCCTGCACGAGCTCCTCCTCGCAAAGCAGGGGTGGCGGCTGTGCACCCTGGACAGGTTGATGAGCTACAAAGTAACTCATTTGGCATCTACTAACTCAACATTCAAATGTCCTATTTCTTACATTTCCTATCTGTGCAAAACCAAAGGAAAATTACATCTGGCTCACCCCCAATGAAGGTGTGGGTGTGTAAAATAATTTGTTCATTAAGCTTATTAACTCACTTGACCAGAGGGCTCAGTATCCACAGAGCCTTTCCGTGGGTCAAACACACACTGGATTTCGGGGACACAAAACAACTGAGGTTTTGTCCCAAACCTCACAGTCAGGGAGAAGCAACAGCTACATTGAAAAAAAAAACCACAAGGCAGCAAATAAAATAACAGAAATGCAAAGGGTATTTATGAGCCATAGCGCGTAAAACAGGAGAAAGCAAGCGTATGCCAGTTTATACAACGAAATAACAAAAGCATCGTTTTTGTAATGTGTAATGTCCTTCCTACCAGCTTTATAGTTCATGTTCATGGACTGAATTAAGATTTTTAAAAAATACACTTAGCTGTCAGTTGATTAATTTATTTTGCATATTTTATACAATGTTAATCACTCATGCTACTTATATTTAATCTATTTTAGTCTTTTCTTCATTTCTCAGTAGCTTCATGACATTAAAAATAAGTCTCCTGAGTCATCTGTTTGATGGTTTCTTTTCTGTATCCCATATTCAATAAATCACGAAGTAATTCAATTAAGACAGTAGAAGTCTTCTGTGTGTTATAAACCAGCTCATTTTAAAAATTAGAATAGAAAAGCTCCAGTGATCAGTGATTTACTGAAACATACTCAATACATCACTGAAAATGGCAATCTCCAGGCAGATTTTCAAAGGTGATCTCAGTGGATAGAACCCTTTCCATTCTGCCAGTGTCTCCCTGACATTAGGATCATCAGCCATCCCACTGCATGGAGAGCCCCCTAACAAACTACGGTCACACTCTCCCCAGAGGAGCACCCCACTCTCAGGACCGGGTTGCGTGTCTCAGAGAATCACCTCTGTGACCCAGAGCCGTCCTTTAACTTCTCTGCAGGTCAGTCTTCTCTCGAGTACGTGGGGACTGAATGTACCTGTTCAAGTATTTAAAGCCTGCTAAAGGTATAACCAAAGAATTTCTGCCAATGTGGCTCTTTGAAATGTCTCCTGGGATCCAAGTGCAAAGTGCTTTCTTGAAATGTAACTAACCTGAGTTAAAATAACTGCTATAATAGTGAGTTTTGGGGTTGTTTTTTTCTTAATGATTTATCTCAAATTAATCCAAAAGAAACTAGCCTGATTGGAAGCCTATCCTATAAAAAGCTATTACATATGGGTCATTTGATGTAAAATGCCTCATTTGACATGAAAAATGTCAGATCTGTGCAGAGCTGTGTACTCTGCCTGAGCTTCTCCCATTAATACATATGAAGGTGCCACCTCCGCCCCAACCCTGGAACTGTTGGGAAGAGAGAAACTTAAGACTGTAGCATCATAAAGAACTTGACAGAGCAAAAAAGTACAATTTATCAGCGATTATTTCCTGAGTGCCTGCTTCGCACCAGGAACAAATTCCACATCCCGATGGGAGAGGAGAAAGCTAAACATATAAAATCTCCCATTTTAGCCAAGCATGGTGGTGCACACCAGCACTCTGGAAGGCTGAGACAGGAGGAGGGCAGGTCTGAGCCCAGCCTGGGCAACTGAGCAGCTTAGCAAGACCTTGTCTTGAAGACAAACATTTTTAAATGGTTGGGAATGTAGCTCAGTGTGACGGCCGTGGTTCAAACCCCTATAATACATTAAAAACTTCCTGTCTTCCTGGAGCTTACATTCTAGCAGAGATGGAAGGGGCAGACGGATCGCGAACACTGAGCATAACGGGGTGAGTTTTACTGTGTGTTACAAGGTGCGAGCTGCTCGAGAGTGAGAAGCACGGAGACCTCCTTCAGCAGGGAGCACTGGGGCAGAGGTTTAAGCGAGGTCTTGGCTCGTCTGGCCCAGAGTCAGAGAACAGCGGTGCAAAGGCCTCGGGCTCAGCTGGGGCAGCAGCAAGGAGTCCAAAGGGACAGGGAGGCTCAGAGCCGCAGGGCAGTCCCCGCAGCTGCCACCGCGAATGTCGGCTGGGGCCGAGGGGACGAGCCGGGCGCCCAGGCAGCAAATCCCGGGCAGCGGGGCAGGAGAGACCCCTGGGCTTCTGGGCTCCGGGTCTCTTCCAAGCGAAGGCCCGGGACCAAGACCGCCTCCTCCCTATGCAGAAAGCGCTTTCAAACGTGATGTCAAGAGCTCCTAACACGAAGGGGAAACATTTCCAATGTGTTCCGTGGGGGAGATGAGGTTTTTATCCTCTCATGAAGGACACACACAAGCACATACCTGTCCGTGGAGCTAAACACACTCTTAAAGCAAAAAAAGGTATCAAAGAAAGCGAAACTGTGTGATGAGCGACACCCCCTGGCTGATCGTCGAGGATGACTGTCGGGAAGGTCATCACCACACTTCGAAGGATGCGAACTCCGACCCCAGTGGCAGAGCTCCCTGGCCTTCTCCTGGGTCAGCGCACGACGCTGGGTGAGAACTCAGATCTTCCCATCCTTCTGCATGAAATCTGCTGTCGGATCTTCGTCTTGGGCCCTTGCCTGGCACAACCATCATCGACGCATCAAACCTGCCTCCCGTCTTTCCTCAAGCTCGGCCAGAGCAGTGTTCTCCACATCAGGATTCTGAGAACACGGACTAGAAAGCCACAATCTCAACTAGCACGAACGCGCTGTCCCGCTCGGGGCGTGCTACAGCCCCAGTGTCTGTGTGTCCCCCAAATCCCACATCAACTCCCCAGGCCACAGCGCTGTGAGGTGGGGCTTAGGAGGGGAAGCCCTCACAGAAAGGCGCGTGCTCATCCCTCTCGCCTCCCTCTCTTCTGCCATGTGCAGTCACTTAGGAGAAACGGGTCCTCGCCAGATGTGACTCTGCACCCTGACCTTCAACATCAGCCCCCAGGACGGGGAGCAGAATAGATTACATTGTCCACAGGATTTTGCTCTAACAGCCAAGCAGACGAAGGTAGATCATCTCTGCAATGCAAATAAAAAACTTAAAACTTCTGTGCAAAGCACACCCCTGAGGAAACATCACGACTCCATCGCTATCTGCTGTATCTGCAGACGCAGGCGGAGGCCCGGATGTGGACGCAGACACAGGGACTGGCATCTCACCGCTCGTTTTGGTGTGCACATGACCGCAGAGAGACCTGCACCCGGTGTGGTGTGTGACTCGGGGAGGGGTCACGCCACAGGTGAGAGCCCGCGTCTCCCTGCTGGGACGCTGGGACGCTCCTTTGGCAACTTCCTTCTTTCCCTGAAGGGTGGTGGCCATAGATGAGTTCTGTCAAATTCAAAGCTGTCGTTCTCCTCAACGATCCTAACTAAGCCTTACAATCCCCAAGGCACCAGTCCTCCTAGTACAGTACTCTCAGTATAAATGTGAAAAAACATTATTTTATAAAGACCTATTTTGCTTTTTCAACCATTCTCCAAGCACAGGGATTTGACTTCTTGGAGTGGGTACTCTCTGCCATGCATTAGGTTTTTTTAAATTCAAATATCTTATTTTATTTTATCATTTTCAGACCATCTTCTTTATTAGTACCTGTTTGAAGTGCACAATGTTTACATGCCTTAGGTGGGGTTGGGACATGTGCGTTAGTTTTCCATACATATAGAGTCATTTAATCTTAATGAAAACGCTGTCAGTTAAATGCTATTACTCTTCCCATGTTACATGTGGCATGGGATGGTTGTACACCATGTCCATGGGCACCGTGCTAGTTAACAGCAAAGTCAGGATTCAGAGGATATGGATATTTACTTGTCGGCCTTCGACATACAACGATCGTCTTTTTTCTTGGTGCAGGTATAGACACTTAATCATACATATGATTTTTCAAAAATGTAAGAATGGAAACTTAGCCCAAATAAATAAATAAAGCAAGGGGGAAATTTTTCCAGGTACCAAAATTGTGGCCATTTTGTATGAGTTTTGCAGTTATTCAGAAGTGAGGATGGTTACGACCGCTAGACCTGCTTACTTCTTGGACACCAGAACCACTGGCCCACTGTGCTGCCTTCTGAAACCATGTAAATTAGTATCTATTGCCAGAGAAGGCCAGCACGAGGAGCAGGGCCACTGCCAGGGTGAGGGGCGCCCTCTGGGTGGGATGACCTTGATGGGCCACAAGAACTATACGTCCTAGAGCTTGAGACATAAATACCCTGACTGATAAGTAATAAATTGTGGTTAAAGAGCCATCTGCGGTGGATTAGTCACTTGATGGGCCATGCAAGACAAGTTTTTCACCCATGTCTGGTTTCTCTCTCCATAAGGCACTGTGGAGGACACCGCACGAGTGAAATCAATCGCTGTGGCGCAGCACTGGCTGTGACAGGTAAATGGAGGTGCCGCCAAGGAGCCTCACACACAGAGCTCCTGCGGAGCTTTCTGAGGTGCATTTTGAGAAACCCTAGTGCCTTGAGGAGAGGCCAGGCAAAGTCACTCCTGTCAGATAAGAACAGGAGTGGAAACAGGGGGCACCTTGTCCCTTCCAAGGGTCACAACATGATGAGGAAACACAGGCACTCCACGCACCTCCCGACGTCCACGCAGTCCTTGGAGATTTGCCCAGGGAGCGCATTCTAACAGAACACCCAGGGATGGCCCCGAGGACGCAGCTGGAGAGGCTGTGACTCGATGACGCCCCCAATTCTGAATCTGCCCCCTGGCTCCCCAAGAGGCTTGACCTGCTCAGGATCCAGCCTTTGTCAGGACAGGAAAAGCAAACTAAGTTGACTGACAGAGGAGACTTTGAAAGGAGCCCAATTCTGGCATCCTCTGGTCTCCCAGGAAACTACAGAGAAAGTCAATTTATCACCTCAAGCTTTCTGGAGAGCAAGAAACCAGGAGCAGGGGGAATGAATCCAGATGTGTAAAGGCTTCTGGCTCCTACTGACCCGCACCTCTGGGCCTCCGGACCACAGAGACGGAAGCCTGGGACTGTCACACTCTCTTCCCATGCAGAAAGCAGGCTGGACATATCCAAGCTACACTCCTGCACCTACCCTCGGTGTCTTCTGGTTTTTCATGATTTCCTGAGGTATTTTTAAACTTTAGGTCTGTTTCTGTCAGCTTGAAATGATAACTTCATTTACTCAGTGTTTCCTTGATGCACAAAGTCCCAGCGCATGAAGCCCTGGTGTTATATTCAGACATTATGTTCATTATCTTCTAGAATTTTTCCCTACGACTCTGAGATAGATCTTATTATAGTATCTATTTTATTCACGAAGTACCTGGGGCTCAAAAGAGCTAAAAACCTTGTCCAAAATCAGAGGAAAAAAAGAGACCGATTCAAAATTCAAATCCAAGCCACTGGGCTTTGGAGTCCATAACCTTCAGGAACTCCTTTCTAATTTATTTGATTTTACTCATGAGAATGGTCTCACCATGGAGTCCAGGCTGGCCTTGAACTTGTGGTACTACCCATGCCTCAGCCCTCCAAACGCTGGGATGCCTGGCAGGTGCCTGACTCCTTTCTGATTTAAAGACCTGAGATCCTTCCAATTTCTTTAAGGATTCCTGGAATGATCAGCATACAAGCCTCATCATTTAATTCTCAGCACAAATTACTTTTACATTCTTGGCAGCACTCCTGCAATGCCCCAAATGTCGTGATTTCATAGCAGCCACTCAGTCGCCTCTGGAACCCAGCAGCTAAAGTCACTGTGCAGAATGCAAAACACATAACACCATTCTGGGCAGGCACCAACCCTCCCTGTGCTTGGCTTTTCTCTTTGTGATGCAGAAATTACACCTGCAATAATTTACAATGTGGCTGGGAAATACCAAGAGTGTGCTTGTCGTTTCCTGGGAGAAATAATGGCATCTGCAACCTTCTTGCTTTTATTAAAGCAACACTTTCACACTTACTGCCTGCTGGGGCCATCCATCTACTCATAGATCTGGAAACAAACGGGATGCCACTATAAAACCCATCATCATCAGGAAAGAGACACTGTACTTGAGGATCAGTAGATGAAGCATTCACAACAAGCAGGAACGTTTTTATTTGTGACGAGAAGGGACTAAATCCTGAGATAAAAGGGGATTTTCTGATCTGAACTTTGCATGTGGTCCAGAACATTCTACACTGTTGCAGTCAATGTCTTTATGAATCGGCTGCCTATAAGCCATTGGCACTGGTGCTGGTCCACTTCCCTCTGCCTCACCTCAACCCCTCCTCTCTGCTCTCTGCCCAGGAACTGGCTCCCACAGACTGTGTCCCTGAGTGCCTGTGGCTCCACTTTATACCTGGGTTAGTCAACGGGAGCACCATCCTCCCTCCCTGGGAGGGAAGATGGTGAGGCTGGGATAGCTAAGCTCCTGGTCCTAAATAAACAGCTCATAGGGTTACAGCTCCCGCCAGATGCCTCCCTCCGGCCTGCTCTCTCTCCTCCAGGTTCTCACAGCCACTCCCTCTTCTGCGGCCACGGGTCAGGTCGTGAAGTTTCACCCCTTTGATTTCCCTGTGCCTGGTCCACACCCTTGTAAACAGTCCTTGTAGTACAGACTCCTCCAACGACCCAAGTGGAGACGGCCATCTGCGTCCTGCAGGGACTCTGACACCACGCCCTCAATCAGAACTTCATTCCACCATCTTGGTAGTGAATCAGTATTGCTCTCATTAGACCATGTAACTCATGAATATGTATTTTAGACTGCAGGATCTCACATTTGGAACCCAAAAGTTTATCAACTAGAATCACGCGGATTTTCTACTTTTAGAGTTTGGTGCTTCCGCATTTATCTCCGAATGGTGTATTCCACTCCTTGGGACGAGAGTAAAGCATGCGGATTCTAGTCTTAAATGTTGTACTACTTCCCCAGCCATGGTCAGGTACCGAAAACACAGCGGCTCACACCAACAAAAACATTCTCTAAAAGCCTGAAATCCAGGTGCTAGCAACCCCGTTCCCCTTCCGAAGGCTCCAAGTTAGGACCCTTCCTTGCTCCTCGTGCATGCCAAGGCTGTTGGCGGGCTTGGTTCCTTGGCTGGCAGCTGCATCCGTGTCCCTCCAACCTCTGCTGTCTTCACAGGGCCTCTGCTCCTGTGCCTCCTGCTTATCTTCTCCTCTTCTTCAAGGGCGACAGCCGCTGGGTTTAAGAGCCACTCTAAGCTAGCGTGACTTATCATTACTAACCATGCCTGCAGAGATCTGACTTCCAAGTAAAGTCATATCGCCAGGTTTCAGTAGACGGGGATTCTGGGCGGACGCTGTTCCACAGCACTATGTGTAAGCTATGTGAGTCTGTGCAACCCATGTTACTTTTTGGATTCATTTTCTTTGTCTATAAAATAATTAAGTGAAGACTGATAATAAATTGAGTAGTACTATTCTCCATCTCTTACCCATTCAAACAGCACTAATGTGATTACGCAGACCTCTCAGAATGAAGCCATAGTTCGTTAAACACAGCACCCTAGGAGATCCTGTTATTTGACTCAAAGGGGCATATAAGATGAAACCAATTTTCTGAGCTGGGGCTATGTGCTCTCTAAGGGTCTTTCTAGCTCTTTGATTTTGAGTTTTATGCTTGTTAATTAAAATGCTATACACAGAATTTTAAGGAAAAATAAATTTAACTTTTAATCATAAATGTCTAATTCAAGAACTTAGGAGAGATTTGTTAGTGTTTGTCAGTGATGTGCATAAAACATGAACATAATAGTTTATAAATCTCAGAAGTAGGAAAAAGTAATGAAACACATGAATCATCCCTCTTCTCAAGATATAAAATTAAAAAATGCCAAGTGCCACCATTATGTCTCAGAAATACTGCCAGCAAACGTTATAGAAGCACAAAAGCAACGGCAGGACGAAAGCAGCAGAAGTCAACGCTGAAACAGGTTGGTAAACAGAGAAAAGGAAGATGAGAAAACATCTCTCTACATACAAGTTTTACCTACCTAGAAAATGACTACAGAAAACAAGAGTGAATCTAAAGCAGAATTTGCTAATTCTCCTATTACCTAAGGTATAAGATAAATCAATTAAGTCAAAGGGAAACTAAAATCTGCTGTAGCTCCCTCCATCTGTTTCTGTGAACCTGGGCTTCGGAACGTGCTTTAGCAACTCAGTAAACACCATCACCTCGAGCCCATGAGAGTTCACACCACCGACTGGTAGATACGGGATCCAGAAAGATAGACCCCATCCATGGTCTGGTTCAGAAAGGCAGTTAACTGATGCCAGCCGGATTACACAGTTAGTGGCAGAGTTACATCTAAACACACGTTCGTATGACTCCAAAACTCAATATATCACAGTGCCTCTCTGAGAAAAAGTTAGAAAATATTATTTGAAAATATGTTTGCCATTTGATGGAAAATGGACTGTCTTTGAATCCATAGTGTTCAGAAAACTGAATCTCCACGTGCAAAAGAAGTGGGACCCTGTCTCAGTCCAATGGGATTGCTAGAACAAATCATAAACTGGACATCTTTTCAACAGTAAGCACACATTTCTCATGGTTCTGGAGGCTGGAAACTCCAAGACCAAGATGCCAGTAGATTCGGTGGCCAGCTGGGCCTGCTTTCTCATAGCCAGTGCCCTCCCATGGTCTTCACCCAGGGTGTGGGGCCAGCCAGCTCTCAGAAGCGTGTTTGTTTGAACTGTTCTCTGTCACGAGGGCCCTAATCCCATAGACAGAGTGCCTCACGACCTGATCGCCTTCCTAAATTTCCATCTATTAATCACAACCTGATCACCTTCCTAAATTTCCATCTATTAATCACCTTGGGGTGAGGATTCCAACACATGAATCTTGAGGGCACACAAGCATCCACACCATCACAGGAAATATAGGCAGAGCCTGTATGTGATAAGGGATTGATATAAGGATAATATATAAGGAACACCTACAACCCCACCACAGCGAAACTCCAAACAACCTGTTTGAAAGGTGGACAAAGGATGAGAAGACACAGTTCTCCAAAACAGATGTACAGACAACAAATAAACACATGAAAAGATGCTCCACATCGCCAGTCGTTAGAATATGCAAATCGAAATCACAGTGAGATACTATTGCACGCCTACCGGGATGGCTATCAGTTTCTAAAATAGGAAAATAAGTGTTGGCCAGGATGTGCTGAAACTGAAATCTCTGTGCACTGCTGGTGGGAATGTGAGTGAAATGGTACAACCGCTAGGAAGGTTAATGACCAAGTGACAGTTAAACACATTTGACAACTTCAGCCAGGGACAATGTTACACCATCACTACACGTCTTTACAAAAGCAGGAGGCACCACCACAGGTTTGATAAAACTTGGTATTTCAGTAAGAGGACACAGCGGTAAGACTTAGTAACAGGCACAGAGAAGAGAGAAGAAACATCCAATTATGCCTTTAATGGTTTCCGACCATTAAAACTCACTCAGATTCTCATTAAGCCCACTATGAACTTCTCTGGAATTTCTATGAAACGACTGCTTTCAACCCAAAATGGCATCTTGATCTCTTAAACATGTCACTTGCTACCCATAACCATTTCTCACCTAACCATCTACCACTGTATGCAACTATGACTCTCTGGGTCTTCGTAACCTCAAATCTTGCCTCTCCCAGAAAGTACAAGGCTCATAATATTAGGCAGGAGTTAAATTACTCTGAAGATAAACAAATTTTTAAAAAATAGAAATGGAAGTATGTTTTACAAATCAACGCATTTAAAATCTAGTGTTACCGAGTGAAGAGAAAACCTACAAGATGGGAAAAAAATGTTGCCAGCTAGTTCTCAAAGGGCTAATGTCTAGAATACATAAACAACTCAGAAAAATTAAGCCCCCAAAATAAAAGACCCAATCAAAAATGGGCAAGTAAAATAAATAGACACTTCTCCTAAGAAGTACAAATGGCCAATAGATACGTGAAGAAATGTTCAACATCACCATTAGAGAAACGCAAGGGAAAACAGCACTGAGATCCCATCTTTCTCCAGCAAGAATTGCATTCATCAAGACATCAAATAATAACAAACATGCGTGAGGCTGCAGGGGAAAGAAACCCTTCTACACTGTTGGTAGGAATGTAAACTAGTAACACTATGGAAATCAGTATGGAGATTCCTCAAAAAAACTAAAACTAGAAATTCTTTTTGACCCACTATTCCTCTTCTAGGTGTCTCCCTGAAAGAGCTAAAGACATCACATTGCGGTGATCCACGCAGACCCATGTTTACAGCACCACAATTCATAACAGCTAAATCTTGGAAGGAGCCCATATGTCCATCAACAGACCAGTGGATTAAAAAGGCTGTGGTATTTACATGAAATGGAATACTACTCTGTCATAATGAAGGATCAACTTGAGTTGTTTGTATGAAAATGAATGCACCCTGAGACCATAACATTAAGTGAAATAAATCAGACACACAAGCTTGAATCCAACATGATTTCTTTTATAGGACAAACCCAAAATATAAATAAAGAGCAAAGTAAATGTTACATAAGAAGCAGTTGGGTGATAGATCTTTCTCCAATGGAAACGGGATCAAGAGCTGGAGGGAGGGGAAGGGAGCAGAAGACAAGGGAATTAAAAAAAAAAAAAGAATGAAGATATGTACATGTCCCCACTCCCCACAACTGTTTATTGCAGTAAACAATACCTACTGCAAATCTGTACCAATAAAAAATTAAAATTTTATTTAAAAAAATTTAAAAACTAGTGCTATATGATTTCATTTTAATTCACGATGAAATTTCAGTCCCCAAATCGATTCCTAACCTCAAAATGCTAAGTGCACGCAAGCCTCGACAGTCCCGGGGTTTCTCGCAGGTTACGGCTCTCGGGCGGTGAATGTCGCCGCCGAAACGTGTGGGTGTGCTGTCCACCACGCCCAGCCCCTCTGCAAACACGGACCATATTTGGGAGGCTAAATGTTTTCAAAGACTCAGAGCCAGTGAAACACCAACTACCAATTTAATTGTAATTTAAAACAGCCATTTCTACAAGAAAATATACGAATATTACAAAGAGATTACATTCAACAAAGCACTGAAGCACCGCACCCTGCTGGCAGGCTAATGCGGCCCAGCCCTCCAGGGGCCACTGTTCCGATTTGCCATCCTCCACCGTGGAGATCCTGGCGGGGAAGGGGTGGTGGGGGGCGGCAGCAGGGGGTGGCTCAGAGAAGAACATTAAGTAATTCGTAAACCGGACGTGAAGGGTCACCTACAAGAGCAGCAACTGTCAATCAAGAGCTTCCTCCGAGTAGAGAGAGGGATTTGCAAACACCATGCCTTCCTTCCTCTCGGCTCAAGGAACTGTGGTTCCCATGAAACCAACGACAGAACCAAACACGACCTGCCCAGGCTCCATCAGTGGCCGGTGACACACGTGGGGTTCACACTGAAGCCCTCTGAACATCACTGCTACCCTTCTTCCTAGGCACCGTCTCCTGAGGAGCCCTGACCGGTGCCTGGACTTGCAGGGCTCCCTAGCTTTAAAACAGAAACTTCGAATTACAAGCAAATATTAACACACTTTTGAAGAGTAGTTCAGTAGCCTGTCCCTGCCATGCTCCCTGGTGATTTCTGGGCAAGAGAACGGGGCCCTAGATGCTGTCAAGCTCACAGGAAGGGGCCCTCCGAACCACAGGGCCTTCGGGGCAGGGTCCTAACACAGCAGACAGTCAACAATTCTTTGACACATAACTGAACTACAAGCGTCATCAATAACTGAGTAGCCCCGAACATAGCAAGATATGCTGGGGTATGGAAGCGTAGAGAATTTGTCTCCCAGAGATTACGCAGCCCCATTCCCTTGCCCAGCTTTCTCTATCGAGCTAAGAAACGAACTCTGATTTTCAACTGTTTTTCTCCTCCCACAGCGGACGGTGCTTGGAGCCTCTGCAGCCTTTGCTATGGAATTCTGAGGCCTTTCCCAGCACAGCCTAACCGTAACTGCCAGCCCTGCCTGCAGAGCAGCTGTGTCACCGCTGCTCCACAAAGCAGCGAGGAAATGGGGCAGACAGAGGAAGGACCTCGGTGCTGGGGGAAGGAGCGCCGGGCACACGGCCACGCCTGCGGCACCCGCAGAAGACAGAGCCCTTGGCCGCGGAGTCAGGAGATAAGCTTGTGCATTGTATTCAGATCAGCCCTCCGACTGAAACAGGATAGCCTAGAAATAGTTCAGAAGCACGGGACACTTCAAGCTTGAAACTGTGCTTTCAAAGAGGTTATTTTTATAACCCAAATGTGCACAGGAAATTCTGTTATTCTACGCCTGTTCCACAGCCTAAAGATCGGTATTGTCCTCACACAAAGACCTTCCTGGACCGAATCCCAGTCACAGTCGGTTTATGTAAAATCATAAAAACCTTACTAAGTACAGCATCTTGTCCCAAACAGCATCTTCTGAAGGAGACACCCTCACCCGCTCCATGCCTGTGTCTCCAAGACCCAAGACCTGGGAGGGATTCTGTCCTCTCTCTGAACCACTAACCTGCACCCTCTCTCAGCGAAAAATGCAAAATTTGAGGTCATTTCCATCTCTTATACTCAACTTGCATCAAATGTGAAATTACCACAAACCCAAAGTTATACCACTTCATCTGCGATACCTGCCGAATCATTAGGCGGACCTGAAACCCCTTTATCACTTCAGAAACGTCTAATCTATTTCATTTTGTGCTTAATAATGGGCTTTACTAAGCTGGTAAGTTTCTGGGGTGATATTTATCAGTATCCCTGAAAATAAATGTGCACACTGTTCACCTTAGCAGTTTTGTACTTGGAAATAGTTTTTTTTGTTTTTGTTTTTGTTTTTGTTTTTAGAAACACTGACGTGAATGCTCAAATACACAGGAAAGGTTACTGCAGCCCTGCAGTGAGTGCCCTCTTGCTAGTGGGACATATAAAACTGGAGTACAGAATCCCATGCACACTATGCGTTTTCCTATCTCTACATAGAAATGATAGTTTATGAGTTAGGCACAGTAAGAGCACCACTAAAATAAGGAACAGTAAAAGAGAACAATGTGAAGTCTCTCCCCACTGAAAGAAGATCTCACTGTGCTTGCCCCTTCTCATTACGGGAAGCGTCTGTTCCCAGCATATCTGATGTCAACACGAGCGTGGTGACACTGCGATGGCCAGGTGGAGAGCCAGGCCGGGGAGAAGTGACCGATGGCAGAGAGTGTGAGCACGCACATGTGCTGTGGAGGAAGGCGTGGCCCGTGTGCCCGGCAGGGCAGGGCAGGGCGGTGCGAGACTTTATCACATCACACAGAAAGTGAGCGACTTAACAACTCATAAATTAGTCACTTTTGAAATCTTCCACTTGATAGTTTCAGACAGGAAGTGATCATGGGCAACCGAAACTAAAGAAAGCAAAACTATGCGTGGAGGCTGGGACCACTGCCTTTGAGACAGCAAGTGTGGGAACCAAACCAAGCACCCACTGATAGGACAACAGTTATGGTACAGTCACAGTAGGGTGCACTTTGAAGAAGTTAAAAACGATGAACGTTAAGATGCTGAGGACCCCAAATTCACAATGGCTAATTTTGCATGCTTCCCTAAGGGATGATAAAATGAAGGCTTGGGATTATCAATACCTCCTATTTGAGATTTGCCATTGTCTGTTCTTAGCATAATCATCCACATCCTCTTGAGTCACCCCAGGATTATACTCCAGGACAAGAGCCTTC
>RJWM01024341.1:0-30847 GCA_004363535.1 Dasyprocta punctata | reverse complement strand
CGGCAACGAGGTCCCGCGCTCCTCCGACGATGGAGAACAGTTGGGCACAGGTCAGGAAGCCCAGCGTGACCAGGTTCTCCAGCACACAGCCTCCCCTCCGGAGCCAGGAAGCGATGCACGGTGTGAGGAGCAGAGCTCTCGCAACATGAACCACAGCCACTCTCACCAATGAGGTCCCGAGCTCCTCCGATGATAATGGCCGAGTCCATATTGGTGAAGCCAGCATGACAAGCACCTCCAGGAGAACCAGCGGCTCGAACAGCAACTCTTGGAAGAACCCACAACGCCCGGCTCTTCTTCTCCACGTCCCTATTTATGCTGGCACCTTTCCTCAGGTGGAGCATCTTTAACTCAACACCAGCTGAACCAATTCAACTGGTGTCAAGTTGACCACCAGTTTGTAATCCATAACAGCTATGTAGCCCAGGCTGCCTCGAACTGTTGCAGCGATCCTCCTGACTCAGCCTCCCCAGTACTGGGATTATAGGCATGTGCTACCATCCCTGGCTCTCTTACCTCTTGTGTATGTGTGTGGTAATGGGGATTGAACTCAGAGAGTACTCAAATACACTCCAATCCCTTTTTATTTTTTGGAGACAGGGTCTCACTAAGTTATTCAGGTTGAATTCACACTTGTGATCCTCCTGCTTCAGCCTCTGTAGTAAGTGGGATTACAGGTATGCACCATCACACTCATAGCTTCTTTGCAATTTGTATGTAAAATCTAAAACTACTTTAAAATAAATTTTATTTTTAAAACCCCACCCATACCTAGTAAAATTTTAGAAACTCTTGAGCTCACTTTGTATCCCAGGCTGATCTCAAGCTTGCAATGATCCTCCTGCCTCAGCTTCCTGAGTACTGGTATTATAGACAAGTGCCACCACACCCTGCTCTTTTCTTTATTCTTTTCTTTTCTTCTTTCTTTCCCTCACTCCCTTATTCCCTCTCTCCCTCCCTTCCTTTCTTCCTCCCTTCCTCTCTTTCCTTCCTTCCTGCCTGCCTGCCTGCCTGCCTGCCTGCCTTCCTTTCGGTTTCTTGAGACAGGATCTGGCCCTGTAGCCCAGGCTGGCCTCAAATTTGTGACAATCCTCCTATCTAGCCTCCTAAGTGTTGGCACTACAGGTGTATGCCATCAACCCTGGCCCAGGAAATTTTTTTTTTAAAGGTTGGTTGCAGTGGTACACACCTGTAACCCCAACACTTAGGAGGCAGAGGCAGGAGGATCTCTGCAAGTTCAAGGCCAACCTGGGCTACATAGTCAGTTCAAGGCCAGCCTGGACTATAGAACAAGAAACTGTCCTGAAAAGTTAAAAATAAAGTGCCTGCCTGGCAAGTGTGAGGTTGTGAGTTTGATCCCCGGTACCAAAAGCAATTAAAAAATTAAAAATAAAAATAAAGCCAGGTGTAGGGTAGTGTTAATTCCAGCACTATGTGAGGCTGAGGCGGGAGGATCATAAATGTGTACCAAGCCTAGGCAATTTAGTGAGATCTGTCTTGAAATAAAAATTAAAAAGGCCTAGGAACATAGTTTAGTGGTTGTCTTGGTTACTTTTCATTTGTTGCTGAGACGAAACACTTGACACCCAAAATTAGGGAAGGAAAGGTTTATTTAGCTTACAGTTTTTGGAGGTTTCAGTCCACAATCAGCTGACTCCAAGGCAGGGTGGCACGGCACGGGGACAGCACTTCAAGGCAGCAACCAAACAAAAGCAGCCAAAGTAAAAGGAGTAAGAGCAAGCCTCTTCTCCTCCTTTATATAATACTCAGGCCCCCCCCGCCCCAGGTTGGGTGTAGCATTCACAAACATCCTTGTCTTCCTTTGCACAGAATGAGAATGTTTACAGAGTAAGACCCCTGGCTCCCTGCTGACTCTCTCAGCTAAACTTCTGACCTTCTCAAATTGTAACAATGGCCAGGTAACTGCTTATGCTCTACACCCCAGGATGTAGAGCTGTTGAGTTACTTAATTAAGCTGCTAGACTTGTCAAGTTGACACAATGTATAAACCATAGCAGTGGTAGAGTATTTATCTAATATGCATGAATTCAATCCTTAGCACTGAAGGGGGAAAAAAATTCCTAAGACTAAGAGTCTTCAGACTTAGCTACATTCTCAGCTCTTTATCCTTTTTTTAAAGGAAGGGTCTTGTTAAATTGCTAAATTGCCCAGGCTGGGGTTGACCTGTGATCCTCTTACATCAGCCTTCCAGAATGGTGTGATTGCAAGGGTGCACCACCATGCACAGTATAATTTAATTTAATTAATTAATTAATTAATTTATTTATTTATTTTTTTTGTGGCACCAGGAATTGAACTCACAACCTCGCACCTGCCAGACAGGCGCTTGTCACTGAGCCAAACTCCTGGCCCTGGTTTTTCAAGGCAGGGTCGCACTTTCGAGGCAGGGATCTATAAGAGGTTCTTCCTTTTTTCTTGGACCTGAGATTTACAGAAGAACTGGGTGTCTTTTTGTTTGTCTGTTTTGAGGTAGGGTTTCACTATATAGTATAGGCTGGCCTTTAACTTGCTTACATAGTCCAGGCTGACCTCAATCTTGGCAATCATCCTGCCTCAGCTGCCTGAGTGCTGGGATTTCAGGTGTGTGCCACCACACCTGTCAAAACTGGGTGATTTGCAGTTTCCATAATCTGTATTTGGTAAATTGCATTCTAATGTCAAAATATGTTTTCTTCTACCAACATTTTCTGTAGGTTGGAGGTTCTAGGTACTTGACTCAGCAAAGAACGAAATTTCTGTTTTGTTTTGTTTTGTTGTCTTTGTGAGACAGGGTTTCACTATGCAGTTCAGGCTGGCCTTAAATTCACTTTGTAGCCCAGGTTGTCCTTGAACTCGCATAGATACTCCTGCCTCAGCTTCCTAAATGCTGGGATTACAGGCGTGAGCCACCATGCCCAACTAAAGGAAATTTTTTTAAAGATGAAGTCTCACATGTAGTTCAGGCTGGTCTTCAACTACATAGCCCAGGCTGGCTTTGAACTCAAAGCAATCCTCCTGCCTCAGGATACGGAGTGCTAGGATTACAGACATATGCCACTATGCCAGACTCAGTTTCAATCTTTTGACAAAAAAACCCAAACAAAAAACCAACTTCTTAGATGTTTTGTACTACCAAGCGTGTCACATCAAGAAGTACATTATGGCTGGATGTGGTGGCACATGCCTATAAACCCAGCACTCAGGAGGCTGAGGCAGGAGGATCGCTGCAAGTTCAAGGTCAGCCTGGGCTACAAAGTGAATTCAAGGTCAACCTGAACTGCAGAGTAAGACTCTGTCTCAAAACAACAAAACAAAAAAAATAAGCACATTATGTTCAGTTGTCCCACCTTTAGTGATGTTAAGATTTATTAGTATGTTCCTGTGTTGGTAATCTGATCCATCCACATAAAGTTCTCATCAACTCTTCACCTAATAGTTTTAACAATCATTGATAATTGCTTATGTTCATTCTTTCATTGCAAGAAAAGAATTTCTGTGACCATTCATTTGCATTTTTGGCCTAACTTGGTTCTCTTACCACTCTTAACTTCTGCCCATGGCCAGTACTGTTTGGAATCTCAAGACTGGCTAAATACTAATAGCTTAATTTTACTACCATGGGTGAGGCTGAGAGAACTTGATAAGAATGCTATAGAAAGCCCGGTGTGGTGGCGCATGCCTTTAATCCCAGCACTCGGGAGGCTGAGGTAGGAGGAGCGTTGTGAGTTCGAGGCTGGCTTGGGCTACAACATGAGCGCAAGGCTGGCCTGAGCTACATAGTGCAACCCTGCCTCAAAAAACTAGGGCTGGGAGTTTGTCTCAGTGGCTTCATTGCCTGCCCTGGCAGGCACGAGGTTGTGAGTTCAATCCCCAGTGCCGCAAAAAAAAAAAAAAAAAAAAAATGCTATAGACCTGCTGCAGCCCTGAACCAATAGTATCACCTGAAAATGTATTAGAAATGCAAATTTCTTTTTTTTTTGTTTGTTTATTTCTGGCTTTGGTTTTTTGAGACAAGGACTCACTATGTAGCCCAGGTTTACTCGAACTGCAGTGATCCTCCTGCCTCTGCATCCTGCATGCCGGGATTACCCCACCCAAGCTTTTTTTTTGTCTTTTTGAACTCACTTTGTAGTCCAGGGTGGCCTCGAACTCACAGTTATCCTCCTGCCTCAGTCTCCCGAGTGTTGAGATCACAGGCATGGCCCGGAGCTTGGCTCAGTGGCTTAAGTGCCTGCCTGGCAGGCGTGAGGTTGTGAGTTTGATCCTGGTGCCACAAAAAAAAAAAAAAAGAAGAGAGAGATTACAGGCATGAACCACCACGTACGGTGAGGTTCTCACTAAGTAGTCCAGGTTGTTCTCAAACTTGTGATCCTCCTGTCTCAGCTTTCTGAGTGCTGGGATTACAGCCAGGTGCCGCTACCTCCTTCCAAAAGTGCAAATTCCTGGGTCCTATTAGATACTAAATCAGAAATTTGGGGTGAGGCCTAGCAACATCTTTTAAAGAGACCTCTGATGCCTGCCAAAATTTGGGCACCATTAGACTAACACTGGTTGCCCCTAAAACGGTCTCAATCATTACTTACTGAGGTCCTACTGTGTGCATTGCGATATGCTGGGTGCTAAGCATTATGGCAGCAAGAAACAAGATCCTAGGCCCACAAGGAACTGTTTATTTATGGAACAGGACATAAGTTAGTGAAAAAGTAATGTGACAGCCGCAGCGTGCCACACAGGAGTAAGACCCAGGCGAATCCAAGTTCAGGGAGCAGACGCAGTTGGTAAAGGTTTCATAGGTGTCTCCACCTAGTCCTTAAAGGAGATAAGGAATTCCTCTTTATGGGAAAGAAAAGAGGACTTCTAAAAAAGGAGACTGGCATGAGCAAAGGTAGGATGCTTGGGAAAGGCCCAACTCGCTGACATGGCTGCTTTCTTCTCTCTTCTCACCATCGCTGTTTCCGCAATGCTCTCTTGGCAGTGTTGCTTTTCTGGGACTTTTTCATGGATTTTCTTGTTCGTGCAGAAACACAATGTGGAGACCACCTTGTTGTGGGCGCTAGTGGTGGAGTACAGGTGTAGGTTTTCTTTGTTTTTTCTTTTTTTTTTGTGGGTACTTCTCGCTTGACGGGTAGGTGCTGAGCCATTTAGCTATATTCCTGATGAGTGCAGGGGGACGTCAAAGGAATCTGCTTCTGCCGCAGGTGTTGTGCTACAGGAGTGCTCCGAGGGTCAGCAGAGCTCTCCCAGAAGATACTGTATCACAGATCTCGGAGCTTCCAGGTCATGAGTTCTCGACGATGAGCCGTAAAAACCGGAGCTTCGAACTTAGCCCGGGAGCCGTGGGTGGAGCTGCGCAGCGGAACCGGAAATCTGTCAGAGGCGGAAGCGTGCCTTTGCGGGCCAAGATGGCGGCGCCCAGGTGAGCATCTTGCGAATAGGTTCCTGGGCTTGAGGGAGGAACTTCAGGTGAGTTGGGGAAGACACTCAGGGACAAGGGCGTTTGGCTCCTTTGTTGAAACCTTCCTGGGGGCCTTCGGTGTATACAGAGTGGCTGTGGCGTCTTCCAGCGCTTAGATCTCGGCCTTAACTCTTCATGTGCGGGCAACAAAGGCTGATTGGGTGATTTCCGGTGGCTGGCTCAGTGGTCCAGGACTCATGATTAGAGCCCTGGGAACTGTAATGGGAGCAGACTTGGGGCGGCTGAGTCTGGCGCTAGACGACAAGCTACAAAGAGGCAATCCGAAAAAATACAGTGGCTCATTGTTCGCGATACGTTGCTTGAGAGTTACTCACTAAGAACTATCCTTATTGAGCTGCAAGGTGTTATCACTGCCAGCACAGATTGTTCTGGGCAAATCTGCCCTGTCGCCTTATCTAGGACTAAAGTCATTGCTGTCCTTTACTAAGGCCTGTTTATGTATATAACAGCTACTGTGGTAGGTGCTGTGCACAAAAGTCTATAGGAATTGTTATTCCCGTTTTACACTTTTGGAAACTGAACTTGGGATAACTTAACATGTCTTGCCCAAGTTGTGCAGCTGGTAAGTAGTGGAGCTGGCATTTAGTTTCTGGTCTCTTGATTTCAAAACTGATGTCCATAACCACCTAGACTCCTTGCAGTTTACATTATGGCCCACCTCAGTATTTAGCCCTATTTGTGTGTGCGTGTCTTTTTGAGACAGGATTTCACTATGCCATTTAGGATGTCCTTGAACTCACTTCCAAGCTCAGGCTTAACTCACAGCGATCCTCCCTCAGCCTCCCTAGGGCTGCGATTACAGAAGTGTGCTACCATACCCGGGCTAACCCTATTTTTAAACTTTAGGAATTTTTCCCATTTCTGAAATCCTGCAGCACTAATTTTTTGTATATTTCTTTGGTTACTAGTTACTGTATTTTTAATGTGTATGTGTAGTTACCATATCCCTTAACCCCAAATTTGGTTGCATCATTTGAACAAAGGAGGACTTCTACAATGTGGAAAATGTCATTTAAAGTACAGATCTTTGGATTTTTTTGACTTTTGGGAGGAAAGAGAGAATGAAGTAGGGAATTACTAAAAGAGGCAGTATTTTGACTTCATCTGTCTCCTCATATATTGACCCCAGAAGCTGGATTTTACTTTCATTTCTTTGCATCTGTAGCTCTTTTACACCACTCTGCCCAGAGTAAACTTGCGAAAAACTATTGTTGGTATTGTTCTTTTAAGCCATACCCTCATATGGTGATTTTGACTTTTCTACTCTTGTTAGTCCATGTGTTTCCAATACTGGCCCAATCATTAGATTTGATCCTGGCTGTGCATGGTGACACACACCTATAATCCCAGTACTTGGAAGGCTGAGGGAGGAGGATTGCTGAGTGTGCAAAGCCAGTCTGGGCTGCCTAGTGAGTTCAAGGCCAGCCTGAAATAAAGTGAGACCCTGTTTCAAAAAAAAAAAAGAAGAGGAAGATTTGATCCTGCTTAGGATTGAATGAAGAAAAAGAGTAAGGAAATGTGTTGCTCTGCACTTTTATTATTCCTACTAATTAGCCTGTCTCCCTGTATCTCCCCCTCCTGAAGCTTTTCAAGACAGCTAACTTCTTTGAGGTTTTCCAACTACCATGTTTATTCTCTGCATTCACACTTTTGCTCAGCTTCCCTTTAGGCTGGAGCCTGGCTTATTCTTTAAAGTCTTGTTCAGTGGTTTTCAACTGGGGTTGATTTTTCTCCTGGACAGTGTCTGGAAGTTTTTTTTTTTTTTTTCTTTTAAAAGAAAGTCTTCATCAGATGTTTCATGCACATCTGTAATCCCAGTACTTGGGAGGCTGAGGTAGAAGAATTGCTGCAAGTTTGAGGCCAGCCTGGGCTACATAGTGAGACCCTGTCTCAAAAAACAAAAGCAAAACAAAAAAACCAAGATCTTACTATGTAGCCCATGTTGACCTCAAATTTGATATTCTACTGCCTTAGCCTTCTAAGTGCTAGAATTACAGTACAGGCTTGTGCCACCATGCCCTGCAGGAGTTTCTTTATAATATTCCTGAGTCCCTTCTCCCCACACACTATTCCAGACTTCCAAGAAGTAAAGGTGCCATACTGAATTAATTAGGCAGCAGAACATAGTGGTTAAGAGCATTGAGTAACTTTGGGTTTGAATTTTGGTCTTACTGCTTATTAACTCTTAAGACCTTAGGCAAGCCAGATGTGGTGGTGCATGCCTGTAATCTCAGCACTTGGGAGGCTGAGGCAGGAGAATCGCTGAGTTTAAGACCAGCCTGGGCTACAAAGTAAGTTGAAGACCAGCCCGAACTGCATAGTGAGACCCTGTCTCAAAAAGAACCCCCACCCCCAAAAAAGACCTTGGGCTTAGCTTCTCAGCACCTCTCTTTCCTCAGCTAGCAAATGTAAATAATTATAACTTATATAGTTGTGAGGATTAAATGAATGAATATGGAAAGTGTTAAGAGCAACATGTGACATATACTAAATACTCAATGAATGTTAGCAATAATAATAATGATGATTTTATTATTGGAACACTCAGGTGTTCCAAACTAGTGAGCCAGCCTGGAGACATGTTTTGTATGGCTCGTCCAAAATTTTTTGTTTTTTAATTGAAATGTTGTTCATACACCATAAAATTCACCATTTTAAAGCTGGACATGGTGGCATATACCTGTAATTCCCACACTGGGGAGGTTGAGGCAGGAGGATTGCTGTGAGTATGAGGCCAACCTAGGTTACATAGTGAGTTCTAGGTCAGCCTGAACTATATTAAAAGGCCTTGTCTCAAAAAACAAAACAACCAATCAGAATTGTACATTATACGGTCCTTTGTGCCTGGCTTCTTTTACTTAGAATTTTTTCAAGGTCCATGTATGTGATAGCTTGTATGAGAACTTCCTCCTTTTTTTTTTTTTCCTACCCTTTTGTCTTTTGTCTTTTTGAGACAGGGTCTCGCCATGCCGTTCAGGCTGGCCTTGGGCTCACTTTATAGCCCAGTCTGGTCTAGAACTTGCAATGATCCTCCTGCCTCAGCCTCCTGAGTGCTGCGATTATAGGAGTCTCCTTTTTTTTTTTTTTTTTTTTTATTCACGGTACTGGGGATTGAACTCACAACCTCACTCCTGCCAGGGCAGGCACT
Source organism: Dasyprocta punctata (assembly GCA_004363535.1). Classification (NCBI taxonomy): domain Eukaryota; kingdom Metazoa; phylum Chordata; class Mammalia; order Rodentia; family Dasyproctidae; genus Dasyprocta; species Dasyprocta punctata. The sequence continues at coordinate 22,223 of RJWM01024341.1, read as the reverse complement.
TAAGCCACTGAGCCAAACTCCCAGCCCTGGTTTTTTGAGGCAGGGTCGCACTATGTAGCTCAGGCCGGCCTTGCACTCGAGTTGTAGCCCAGGCCGGCCTCGAACTCACAACGCTCCTCCTACCTTAGCCTCCCGAGTGCTGGGATTAAAGGCGTGCGCCACCACTCCCAGCTTCCTTTTTTTTTAATTTAATTTTTTTGTGTGTGTGTGTGTCTTTTTGAGGTAGAGTTTTACTCTGCAGTTCAGGCTGATATTGAATTCACTGTGTTCCCCTGGCTGGCCTCAAACTTAGAGCAGTCATCCTGCCTCAGCCTCCAGAGTGCTGGAATTACAGGCATTTGTGACCATACCTATCTTTTATTCCTTTTTATTGGCAAATTATATTCCAGTGTATATAGAGTTTTGTTGACCCATTCATCAGTTGATGGACATTTATATTGTTTCCATTTTTTAGCTATTAGGAACAAGACTGCTTTGAACATGCTTTTTCTTTTTTCGAGACAGGGTTTAGCTGTGTAGTCCAGGCAGGCCTTGAACTCACTGTGTAGCCCAGGCTGGCTTTGGGCTCAGGCAGTCTTCTTGGCTCAGCTTCCTGAGTACTGAGATTACAGGCATGCACTACCACACCTGGCCAAATGCTGTTTTAGTGAGCACATTTTTTCTTTTTCTTGGGTATATCCCAAATAGTTGGGTTGCTGTGTCATATGGTAGCTCTGTGTTTAACTTTTTGAGGGTCTGCCAAATTGTTTCCCATAGTGACTGTACTATTTTACATTCCCACCAAGAATTATGAGAGTCCCAGGTTCTCCACATCCCAGCCAACACTTGTTGTTTTTCAAATTTTCCCTGTTATTTACTTACATTTTATATTTATATTTTAATTATAGCCTTCCTAGTGAGTGTGAAGTGTCAACTTATAGTGGTGTGTGGTTGTTGTTTGTATGTCTTGGTCTGGGAATTGAACCTAGGGCCTTTCAGCTTGTGCCAAGCACAGTGCTTTACTGAACTACACCCTCCATCCCTTACTGTGGTTTTGATTTTTAGGGCTAGTGCGGTTTTTTTATGTTGCCCAGCCTGGTTTCTAGCTCTTGGATTCAAGCAACCGTTCTGCTTCAGCTTCCAAAGTAGCCAAACCTAAAGGCTTGTGCCAGCGCACCCAACCATGTGGTTTCCCTTTTGTTTCCATGATTACTAATGATGTACATCCTTTTGTGTGATTATTGGCCATTTGTTTATCTTCTTTAATAAAATATCTATTGAAATTCTCTACCCCCTTTTTTTTTTTTTTTGGTGGCACCAGGGATCGAACTCACAACCTCGAGCCTGCCAGGCAGGCACTTAAGCCACTGAGCCAAACTCCTGGCCCTAGTTTTTTGAGACAGGGTTGCACTATGTAGCCCAAGCCGGCCTCAAAGTCAGAATGCTCCATCTACCTCAGCCTCCTGAGTGCTGGGATTAAAGGCGTGCGCCATCACGCCTGGTTCTTTTTTTTTTTTTTTTTTTTTTTTTTTTTTTTTTTTTTTTTTTTTTTTTTTTTTTTTTTTTTTTTTTTTTTTTTTTTTTTTTTTTTTTTGTCTTTCTAAGCAGTTCAGGCTAGCCTTGAGGTCACTTTGTAGCTCAGGCTGGTCTCGAACTCCCAAGGATCCTCCTGCCTCAGCCACCAGAGTGCTGGGGTTGCAGGCATGTGCCACCATGCCTAGCTTAACAGTTCTTTATATATTTTGAATACAGATCCGTTATCAGTTGTGTGATTGGCAAATTGTTTACTTAATAATGACATTTGAAGCCAGGCGTGGTGGTGCACGCCTTTAATCCCAGCACTGGGGAGGCTGAGGTAGGTGGAATGTTGTGAGTTCGAGGCCGGCTTGGGCCACAACGTGAGCAAGGCTGGCCAGAACTACATAGTGCGACCCTGCCTCAAAAAAAATAGGGCCGGGAGTTTGGCTCAGTGGCCTGAGCACCTGCCTGGCAGGTGAGAGGTTGTGAGTTCAATCCCCTGTACTGCCAAAAAAAAAAAAGACATTTAATGCACAAACATTTTTAATGTTGATGAAGTCCGGTTTATTGATCATGTCTTTGGGTACCTTTGGTGTCATATGTAAGCAATTATTGCCTAGTCTAAGAGATATGAAGTTTTTTTTAACTTTATTTTATTGATATATTATAGTCATGCATAATGATCACATTCATCATAGGGAGCTTGTACCTGTACATGATATATCTTGCTTCTTCTTTTTCTCCTGTTCTGTTCCTCTTCCTTCAACCTCCATTTCCCTCTTTATTTACAAAAACTTTGTTTTCATTTTTCCTTCTATTCTATTTTTTCTTGTCTGGTCTTTCCCCCTCCTCCTCCCTTGTTCCTCTTCTCATTTGAACATCTTCTATTTTCCAATATCTATTATATATTTTAGTCCTTATTTGTACTTTCAGTTTCTCACACCAGAGAAATCATGTAGTATTGGAACATGTGTGTCCAATTTATTTCACTTAAGAGTATGGTCTCAAAGCCGGGGATATAGCTCAGTGGCAAAAGTGCCTGCCTGGCAAGCGCAAGGTTGTGCGTTGATATCCAATACAAACAAAACAAATAAACAAAAAGAGCATGGTCTCAGCCGGGCGTGGTGGCGCACGCCTTTAATCCCAGCACTCGGGAGGCTGAGGTAGGCGGAGCGTTGTGAGTTTGAAGCCGGCTTGGGCTACAACACGAGCGCGAGGCCGGCCTGAGCTACATAGTGCGACCCTGTCTCAAAAAACCAGGGCCGGGAGTTTGGCTCAGTGCCTTAAGCGCCTGCCCTGGCAGGCACGAGGTTGTGAGTTCAATCCCCGGTTCCGCAAAAAAAAAAAAAAAAAAAAAAGAGCATGGTCTCAAGGTGCACCCATTTAGCTAGAAATGTCTCTAGCTTATCCTTCTTTATGGCAGACTAGTACTCCACTGTATTAAAAAATCACTTCTTTGTCTATTCATTGGTTGATGGCCATTTGGGATGTTTCCAAGATTTAGCTATTACAAACTGTGTCACTATAAACATGGGTGTGCATATGTTGTTGTGATGCTTTTAATTGTTTCAGGAAGGTATCAAGAAGGGGAACAGGTGGGTCAAATGGAACCTCTAGTTTTAATTTTTTTTTTTTTTATTATTTTTTTTTTTATTTATTTATTTATTTTTTTTGCGGCACCGGGGATTAATCTCACAGCCTTGCGCCTGCCAGGGCAGGCGCTTAAGGCACTGAGCCAAACTCCCGGCCCTGGTTTTTTGAGGCAGGGTCGCACTATGTAGCTCAGGCCGGCCTTGCGCTCGCGTTGTAGCCCAAGCCGGCCTCGAACTCACAACGCTCCGCCTACCTCAGCCTCCCGAGTGCTGGGATTAAAGGTGTGCGCCACCACGCCCGGCTTTTAATTTTTGAGAAATCACTGATTTCCACTGTGGTTGTACCACACTCCCACCAACAGTGGAGAAGGGTTCCTTCTCCACAGCCCCTCTAGCATTTCTTATTGATTTCTTAATGATTGCCATTCTTTCGGGGGTGAGATGGAATCTCAGTGTTGTTTTAATTTGTATCCCTTGAATGACCAATGATATTTAACATTTTTTCTTCTATTTATTGCTGTTTCGACTTCTTCATCTGAGAAGTATCTATTCATTTCAGATGCCCATTTTTAGGTCTTTAAATTTGGGGGATGTGATTATTTTGTGTTTAGGGTAGGAGCACACAATCTTGATTAAAATAGCTTTGTAGTTTGGTGTGGTGGCACATGCCTATGATCCCAGCACAGTGGAGGCAGAGGCAGGATTGCCATGAGTTTGAGGCCAGCCTGGGCTATAAAGTGAGTTCAAGGCCAGCCTGAGCTATATAGTCAGAGCCTTCTATAAATAAATAAATAATTTTGAATAAATTGTGAAAATGGGAAGCATGAGCCCTCTAACTTTGTTTTTTCCCAGGATTTTTTGGATTTGTCTCAATCCTTTGCATTACCGTATGAATCTTAAGATCAACTTGTCTCTGGGAATGGTACAAGCCTGTAATCCCAATACTTAGGAGGCTAAGGCAGGAGGATCCCCATGAGTTCAAGGCCAGCCTGAGCTACATAGCAAGACCCTGTCTCAAATAAACAAACAAGCAAACAAATCAACTTGTGTGTGTGTGTGTGTGTGTGTGTGTTTATATCTGGTAGTAGGGATTGAACCCAGGGTCTTTGCACTGAGCTACATCCCCAGTCTTTTTACTGTTTTTTGTTTTGAGACAGGGTCTTGCTGAGTTGCCCATACCGAACTCAAACTTGTGATCCTCCTGCCTCAGCCTCCCAGAGTACCAGAATCACAGGCTTCTGACACCACACCTGACTATCCTCAGCCCTTTTTTTTTTTTAACAATTTCAATTTGAAGCTGGGCGTGGTGGCACACGCCTTTAATCCCAGCACTTGGGAGGCTGAGGTAGGTGGAGCGTTGTGAGTTCGAGGCCGACTTGGGCTACAGCGTGAGCACAAGGCCTGCCTGAGCTACATAGTGCTACCCTGCCTCAAAAAACTAGGGCTGGGAGTTTGGCTCAGTGGCCTAAGCGCCTGTCTGGCAGGTGTGAGGCTGGGAGTTTGATCCCTGGTGCCGCGAAAAAACAATTTTAATTTGAACTGGGCATAGTGGCACACGCCTTTAATCCCAGCATTCAGGAGGCTGAGGTAGGTGGAGCGTTGTGAGTTCGAGGCCGTCTTGGGCTATAATGCGAGCGAGTGCAAAGGCTGGCCTGAGCTACACAGCGCGACCCTGCCTCAAAAAACTAGGGCCAGGAGTTTGGCTCAGTGGCTTAACGCCTGTCTGGCAGGCGTGAAGTTGTGAGTTCAACTCCCGGTGCCACCAAAAAAAAAAAAAAAAATTTGAGAGAGTATGTCACTAAAGTGCTCATGATGTCCTTGAATGTCTGATCATCTGATTGTCTTTCCTTAGTCTCCCACGTAATAGCTGCAGTTGTAGGTATGGTTCCTTATACCCAGCTTCAATTTATCAATTTCTATAAAAACAGGCCATTGGAATTTTTATCGGAATTCTACTGAATTTGCAGATTTTGAATGTATTTCCACCTTATAGTATTGTTTTTTGTTTCATCATTGTAGGATATCTTTCTGTCTTTCTGTTTATGTCTTTTGCGATTCAACAATGTCTTACAGTTTTTGTTTTTGGTTTTTAATTTTTTTGTCTTTTTGAGACAAAATTTCGCTACACAGTTCAGGCTGGTCCTGAACTCACTTTGTAGCCCAAGCTGGCCTCAAACTCACAACACTCCTCTTTCAGCCACCTGAGTGCTGGGATTAAAGGTGTGTGCTACCACACCCAGCTTTTGATACTATTGTAAGTGAAAGTCTTTCTTTTTTTTTTCTACTTATTTATTTTGAGACAAGGTCTCACTGTGTAGTTCAGGTTGGCCTTGAACTCACAATGATCCTCCTGCCTCAGCCTCCCAAGTGCTGCTGGGATTACAGCCATGTACCACCATGCCTTACTTTTTTTTTTTTTTTCATATTGGGAATTAAACCCAGGGTCTTAGACCTGCTGGGCAAATGCTCTACCATCCCCCAGCCCTTTTTAAAAATGTTACTTTGAGACAGGAATGTATAAAGTTGCCCAGGCTGGTGTTAATCTTTTGATTCTTTTGCCTCAGCCTTCTGTAGTAGCTGGAATTATGGGTGTGTGCCACCACATCCGGCTAATGACATTGTTTTCTTAATTCCATTTCCCGGTGGTTCTTAGTTAATATGTAGACATACAAATGACTTTTATGTATTTATCTTCTGCAGGCTATGGTTTTAATTTGAACACCCTCTGCCCGTGTTCTCTCCAATTTGATGCAGAATCACTATTCTCTGTTCTGACACATTTATCTGCCTGACCCCCGATGGCATTTTCTTTACCTGTTTGTTGTTCTCGCGATTGTAAATGGTCTGTGTTGGCTATAGACAGTTTTGCTAAGCTGATGACACAGGAAAGGTGGAGGGGCGAAGGAATGCATTAAAGAATGGGTCTGTGTGAACTGACAGAAGAGAGGATCTCCCAGTGCATGATAAAGAGAATTGGGGCTTAGTAGCAGAGGAGCCATTGTCTTTATTGTTCTTTGAGGTGAATGAGAGGACCTCTCCTCGTGGAAGCAGTGCTGGAAGGAGTCTCACCAGGGAGGTTTGGAGTGCCAAGATGCTGTCCCGACCAAAGCCAGGAGAGTCCGAAGTGGATCTGCTTCGCTTCCAGAGTCAGTTTCTTGCTACTGGTGCCACCCCAGCAGTGCAGTTGGTGAAGAAAGGGTGCAGAAGAGGTGGCACTGCTAACGCAGATCGACCTCCTGGGCAGGACCATCGGGATGTGGTAATGCTGGATGGTGAGTGTCTGCAGGTGTGAAGTGGAAGGGAGCACAGGAGTAGCCTCAGGGCCCTTCCCTCATCCTGAGGCGTTTCTGCCCTATCATTTCAGACACTGGTGCTGCAGTCCCATTTTATAGATGAAGAAAACAAGGCTCAGAAAGGTTAAATATCTTATCCATGGTGACACAACTTGAGGCAGGGCCCCATAGCCACTGCCTTTTTCCCTTTGCCCCCACCCCCAAGCCCTCAGCAGCTGTTTTAGTTACTTTTTGCTTTGCTCAGACAAAATACCCAACACCCAAAGTTAAAGGAGGCCTGTGGCTGGGTGGGGTGGTGCACTCCTATAATTCCAGCACTTTGGAGGCTGAGGCAGGAGGATTGCTGTGAGGATTCAAGGCCAGCCTGGGCTACAAAGTGAGTTCATAGCAAGCCTGAACTGGGTAGTGAAACTTGGTCTCAAAACAGACGAACAAAGGGATTTAGCTCAGCAGCACAGCCCCTGCCTGGCAAGCGTGAGGTCATGAGTTCAATCCCCAATACCAAAAAAAAAAAAAAAAAAGACAAAAAAGCAAAGTTAAAGGAGGAAAGGTTTATTTGACTCACAGTTTATAGAGGTTTCAGTGCATAATCAGCTGGCTTCAAGGCAGGGTGGTGTGGCACAGGGGCATTGCAGAGGAGAAACAGCTTATGGCAGGCAGAAGACTGCAGAAGTAGCAAGCAGCAACAATAGCAGCCCTCTTTCTGTCCCTTATTAGTCTATCCAGGCTACCTGGGCAAGTAGCACGCATACCCGGCGTGGGGGGGCAGCTTTCGTCCTAGCACCAAACCATGAATCCATCCCAGCATTACCTCCTTGATCCCAGCATTGCATAGATCCAGCTACATCCAGAAGCTCCACCCATGACTGCATGAGGCTTTGGGGAGACCTCTAAGTACAAACCATAACGTCATATTTCTGGGAAGGCATGAGCATCCTCACATCTGAGATTTCTTTCTTTCAGATCTTCCAGATTTGCCCCCAGCTTTGGTTCCTGCTCCCCCAAAGCGAGCCAGGTCCAGCACTGGCCAATCGTTGCCTGCAGATGAGGATACTGAGGAGAGGTTAAACAGACATGACCAGCATATCACTGCGGTCTTGACCAAGATTATTGTGCGTCTCACCCCAGCTGAGTGGGACAAGGCATCGGGGGCAGCCAGGATGTTGGGGAGGAGGGGAAGGCAGACTTTCCCCGAGTCGCATTAGGCTGGGTTAGAATCCATGTGATCTGATGTGTGTTTGTGACCCCCTCGAAGTGAGGGTCTCAGGGTGGGAACTGGGGGTCGGGGGGTGGGCTCCAGGCTGGAGAAGTCTGCATCTTCACTGCTTTGTGCTTTGTTGCCACAGGAACGAGATACAAGGTCAGTGACCGTGACGCTTCCTGTGCCCAGTGGTGTAGCTTTCCCTGCTGTGTTTCATCGCTCACGAGAGAAACAGGTGGGCAGGGGTAACCTTAAGTGGTGCTTAGGGAACTGTCATATAGTCTCATCCAGATAGTTTTAATAATGATAAGCAATACCATTTTAATTTTTTATATTTCCTCTTTTGGTTTTTTGAGACAAGATCTCACCACATAATTCAGGCTTACCTTGAACTCACTGTGTACAGGCTGTCCTCAAACTCACAGCATTGTGGACTCAAGATACATCTGATTCCTCCTGCCTCAGTGGTGGGATTACATGCTTGTGCCACTGCACCCAGCTAGCAACTTTATTTCTAAAGCAGCATCACATTAAGTTCATCATACACATTGGCTCATCTAATTTTCATGACCCCATATAAGGTAGATACCATTATATCTGTTTTTCAGATGAGCAGACAGATGCTCCAAAGAGATAAATAATTTGTTCCACAGCACATATCTCATAGGTGGAAGAAGTAGAATTTTAACCCAAGCTAATCAGGTTTCAAGACCTTAGCTTCTGTGGAACCCTGATTTTTTTCTGAGGACTGGGGCTGTGACCCCTGGGGATTGAACAGGGTCTCTTCTGTCTCTGTATTCTAGAGACTTTAGTAAAGGGAGTTGTCTTCATTACTTTTCTGTCATTGCTGAGACAAAATACTTGACGCCCAAAATGAAGGAAGGAAAGATTTATTTCTTACACTTCTTGGAGGTTTTAGTCCATACTCAGCTGGCTCCAAGGCAGGGTGGCGTGACTGAGGGCCAACCATTCATGGCGGCTGCAAGCAGCAAGAGCAAAAAGGGAGAGAGAGAGAGGGAGAGAGGGAGAGAAAGAGAGAGAGGGAGAGGAAGAGAGAGAGAGAGAGAAAGAAAAGCACCCCTCCTTCCAGCCCTTACATTGTATGCCAGCTCTACCCCTGAGAGGGTGTAGCATTCACACCGCCAATCCCAGCGCTAGACAACAAACCAATCACAAATGCTAGATTCAGCCGCCTCCATGACTGCATGAGGCTTGGGGGGCCACCTAGACATAAACTGTAACAGGAGTTGAGATTGAGTGGGGAATGAGCATGATCACTGGGTTTTCTTTTTGCCCCATAGGGGAAGCCAGCAGCATCTGGTAAGAGGAGCATCTTTGCCCAGGAGATTGCAACCAGGAGGGGGTCTGAAAGCAGGGAACCATCGACTGCAGAAGCTGTGACCCACCCAGGCCCACCAGAGGGTGAGCTGAGGCAGAAGATGCCCAGACTTGGCCTGTTTTGTTTATTTTTTTTTTGTCTTTTTGAGACAGATTTTCACTATGTAGTTCAAGCTGGCCTTGAACTCACTTTGTAGCCCAGGCTGGCCTTGAACTCACAATGATCCTCCTGCCTCAGCCTCCCAAGTGCTGGGATTACCACGGCCTATTTAAAGATTCAATCATAGGGTCCCCTGTGGATGTAGATCTTTCCTGCCTCAAAGTCTTATTGAGTGATCATCTTGAGAAAGTCATCCCATGTCCCCATACCACTTGGAATACTAAGTTGGGGAGCCTTGGATCTTAAGGGAAGTCCATAATCAGCTCCAAGGTAGGGTGGCATGGCAGAGGGGCATCACAGAGGAGAAACAGCTTATGGCAGGCAGAAGACAGCAAATGCAGCAAGCAGCAACATAACAGCCCCCATTCTACGCTTTACAGTCTATCCAGGTAACAGTCATACCCATTTGGGGCAGCCTTAATCCTAACCCCGAACCATGAATCAATCCCAGTATCACATCTTCCACCCCCAGGTGCAGGGAGGAACAGCTATTACACAACTTGAAAAAGAAGGAGGCAGAAGTGTCTGGCAGAAACAGAATACATAGCTGAATTTCCATGATACTATAAATTACTAGTGGAAGAGCATGGGGCAGACTCCTGGAGGAGATGACTACCTAGATATCCAGCAGAAGAGTCAGAAATCAGGAGGCTTCTGGGGAAAAGCTTTTCCTGTAAATCTTAGGGGAAGAGTGAGTAGAACAGCTACTCCCACTGGAAGCTGCCTTGGATCCTGACTATAGGGCTAACAGACTTCTAGAGGAGGCCTCAGAGTCCGTCACAGCCAGGCAGGCAGATCAGTGAGACTGATTGTACTCTTCCAGGTGCTGTGAGCTGTAAGGCACCCACTCCTACAGACCAGGTCACTCGACTTCTGGGGAGCAGCCACACCTTCCAGAGGCCCCATCTGGTCACAGGAAAGGGGCTCAGCGGCCAGGAGGCTGAGCAGGAAGTCCAGACCATCCATGAAGAGAATGTAGCAAGACTGCAAGCCATGGCTCCAGAGGAGATCCTGCAGGAGCAGCAGCAGTTGTTGGCCCAGCTTGGTGCGGTGCCGGGCTTTCCTGTGGGCCAGGGCGAGTGAGAAGTTGTGTAGTGAGGAAGGCTCGCTGTGATTTAGCACAGTCTCTCATTTTGTCCTGAAACCACTGCTGTGAGGGAAGGAGATTAACTCCGTTTGACTTGTGAAAACATCTGAGGTTCAAAACTTTAAGAAATTCTTCTCAGGGTCAGGGATGTAGCTCAGAGGCACAGGTTGTGAGTTTGATTCCTGGTACCAAAAAAAAAAAAAAGAAAGAAAAAAAAATCTCAGACTACACAGCTGGTAGGGAACACCAATTGGGTTTACTTCATTTCATTTTATATTTTTGTAGTGCTGAGGATCAAGCCCATTGCCTCGCACATGCTAGGAAAGGTCTTTACCACTGAGTTATAACCCCAGTCCTACAGGCCACATTTAGACATAAATAGGATTCAGCCCAACTTTCTGTCTGGTGTTCTGGGTCCTGCCTATTTTTGTTTTTGTTTTTTGTTTTTGTTTTGTTTGAGACAGATTCTTACTATGTAGCCCAAACTGGCTTAAACTTGCTGTTCCAGGCTGGCTTTGAACTCCTGCCTCAGCCTCTTGAGTAGTTGGCATTTCAGGCGTACACCACCATGCCCAGCTACTCTTAAGCACTGTGCTTTGTGTTCTCTCCCACCTGGTATACACACACATGCTTTATTATAGTCATGGTCTAGTGCAGTAATGGTGAACATTTTAGAGACAAGTGCCTAAACTACAACCCAAAATCCACTTATGGATTGCAAGGTGCCAGCATGACAATTAAATCTGCATACTGAGGTTGTAGTTTAGAAAAAAACAACTGTTAACCGATGCTCAGCTGCTGGGGTGATGTGGCTTGAGTGTTGACAGAGAGGACTCCGTATGCCCACTGTGGCTCAGTGTCAGTGTAAACACAGTATGTTCTGTATGACACTATGCCGTGCTACCTTCCTCCTGGTTTCTGTCACCCTCTCTGCTAATTTCTAGTTTCTAGACACATAGTCAATCTTGTTCCCTGCTGTATATCTTGCAATAGTGTAATCCATACTAGATTTCTGTAAACATGTACGTAAATTAACAGAGAAAACAAGGAAGATAGTTTCCCTAAATGTCTTTTATTGGCTTTAGTTAACATTTATTCAGTCGCTGCATAACCAGCCCCCCTCCTTTTTTGACAGTCATTTATTTATTTATTTTGGGGATTTTATTTTATTTTTTATTAAAACCTGTGGAAGCCGGGCGTGGTGGCACACGCCTTTAATCCCAGCACTCGGGAGGCTGAGGTAGGAGGAGCGTTGTGAGTTCGAGGCCAGCTTGGGCTACAACGTGAGCGCAAGGCTGACCTGAGCTACATAGTGCGACCCTGCCTCAAAAAAAACCAGGACTGGGAGTTTGGCTCAGTGGCTTAAGCAACTGCCCTGGCAGGTGTGAGGTTGTGAGTTCAATCCCTGGTGCCGCAAAAATAAATAAATAAATAAAAAATAAAATAAAACCTGTGGAAATTTTAACCTGATGTTACTACTTACTACATTTAAACAAACACGATCCAACACGGTAAGACTTATCTTCAACTCCAGCCCCATGTTCAAACAGAAGCCTTTAAGGAAAAGTGTTACCTTCATGTGCTGCAACATAAAAATTGGCATACCAAATCTATAGATTTTGCTTATTTCCTGTGCTTTGTAGTAATTTTAGTCTCAGAACAAATCTTTTTTTTTTTTTTTTTTTGGTACCGGGGATCAAACTCTCAACCTCACGCCTGCCAGGCAGGCGCTTACACCACTGAGCTAAATACCCAGCCCTATTTTTTGAGATAGGGTCTCACTATGCAGTTCAGGCTGGCCTTGAACTCACTTTGTAGCACAGGCTGGTCTCGAGCTCACAATGATCCTCCCGCCTCAGCCACCTGAGTACTGGGATTAAAGGTGTGTGCCACCACACCCAGCTCAGAACAAATCTTAGTGGTTATCATCACTGTAATTGTATTAGGTTGTCTGTAATATTTTGTTTCTGCTTTGTTTTCTGAGGTAGAGACTCACTATACAGTCTAGGCTTCATTCCTCTTGCCTCAGCCTCAGGAAACCCAGGATCGCAGACTTGTATCACTGTGTCTAGCAGTAATATTCCTTCTTATATGTGTCAAAACACATACCAAACAATGAGTTCTGGGTTGCAAAAGAGGATTAATTTTTGCACCCATCCATTAAGTTTTAGTTCACAATTTTTTCTTTTCTTTTCTTTTCTTTTTTCTTTTTCCAGACAGGGCCTCACTATACAGTTCAGTCAAGCCTTGAATTCACTATGCAGCCTGGTTGGCCTCAAATTTGGGGCAATCCTCCTGGCTCAGCCTCCCAAATGCTTGAATTACAGGCATGCACAACCATGCCCAGACTACAGCCTTTTTTTTTTTTTTTTGCGGCACCGGAAATTGAACTCTCAACCTCGTGCCTGCCTGACAGGCATGTAAGCCACTGAGCCAAACTCCCAGCCCTGGTTTTTTGAGGCAGGGTCGCACTGTGTAGCTCAGGCTGGCCTTGCACTTGCGTTGTAGCCCAAGCTTCGAACTCACAACGCTCCACCTACCTCAGCCTCCCGAGTGCTGGGATTAAAGGCGTGCGCCTCCATGCCCAGCTCAGCCATTTTTTTTTGATCTGTGACCTGATGGCAAACACAGGAGCCTGGACCAGGGGACTTTAGGGGAAGGGCCAAGGAGAGTGATCAGACCCCAGGGACCCCACACTGTAAGAAGGCAGCATCATGGGAAGGCAACAGGAGGGTCCAAGGGTCAGGCCAGGGCTGGAAAGCAGCTTGTCCTGTCCTGGCACCTAGAGGCAGGCAGCTTTCTCAAGTGCCAAGCCACAGGAGCCCTGGAGGTTGGCCCTCACTCACTGTCCCCTCACCTCACCTCTAGACTCCAGCATAGTTGCCTTCTTGCGATCTCATAGTCGCCCCCAAGAGCAAGCGGGAGAAAAGGCCACTGAGGAACAGAGGCCAGGAGGACCTTCGGTTCCTGTGACCCAGGAGGAGCCCCTCGTGTCAGTGTCTGCCAGTGAGCCCAGGCAGGACAATGAGCCGGAGTCAGCAGCCCCAGGTTTGGAGGATAACAACCATGTTTTTGTGGATAAAAGTAGAGAAAAGTGTTCCTTCTCATAGCCCTGGCAAATGGGGAAGAAAGAAGCTTCTGTGCCCTGGGACATGGACCGTTAATCCTCATTAGTGGCTTTAAGTGGGCTCAAATCAGTCTTCATTTGCTGTGCACATCTTCCTGCACATGCTTCCTGTTTTCTTGTCCTGTTCTGCCCCTTCTCCCCCTTCCTGTTGAGAGACAGCGGCGGCCGGGGAGGGGGGGTGACATCTGAAGCTGCCTCCCCGAGCACACCCTCTCCCTGCCCTGTTGCAGCTCCCCAGCTCTTGCCCTCTTCTCTCCTCCATTCCTTCTACCTCTTCTCCATGTTGGGATCTGCCAGGGCCAGAGCATGGAAGAGGAAGAGGCTGACAAACATTTTTGAACATGCCAGATCTCAAGCAGAGGCCAGTAGAAGTACTCGTGTCCCAGAAACTAGATTATTTCATTAGGATGAACAAAGAAAGAAATTGAATTACAACCACCATGAACCTCCTGCTCCCGGAGGCATCCAGGGCCAGCCTAGGGCCGGCCAGGCGGGTTGACTGGATGTAGGGGCGAGGAAGCGAGAGAATGTATATTGCTGTGTCCTGGCCCCTGGAGCAATGTGCTGCCCCCCATTATCCCCTCTCTTCTTTTCCTTCAAGGGGCTACAACTGAGAGTGAAAAACTGATATCCCTGTATATGTAGTCTTCACTTGTTCCTCTAATCCTCTTTTCCTCTCTTCCTCCTCCCCTCCACCCCCAAGCAAAGCCTTGCAGGCAGCAGAAGGCTAGAGTCAGGACTGGAGGGGTCTGTCATAGCTAAGATTTTCACCCTGTTCTTAGGAGTTCCTGTCCTCAGGTCTGTCTTAGCCCAAGGATAAAAGCTGGGGTTGCTGGGGCACAGGAGAGTGTGATAGCTGCTGTCTGCTGGCTGGGTCACTCAGAAAAGCTCATCATCATGTTTCTATCTCTCCAGCTCTGAAACTGCCCCTCAACCCCAACAAAGAATGGCTGCACATGGATACCATTGAGCTAGAGAAGCTCCACTGGACCCAGGACCTGCCTCCACTCCGCCGGCAGCGGACGCAGGAGGTGAGCACAGCCTGCTGGCCTACCAGGGTGGGAGTGGCACTGCTGCTTCTGCACCCAGCACCCAGGCCCTTCTTGTTTCCTGAGCCAGTGAAACACCTCTGCTCTCACCTTCTTCCAAACCTTGTCTGGGCTCTTCTGCCAGAGAAGCCCATTTCCACCGACAGGTAGAGTCAGGACCTAAGTCCTAAGAGGCCTGGGATTAAAGGTGAGCAGCGGGTACAAGAAAATTGCTGCTATCCCCAGCCCAGTCTTCCTTCTCTTTTCATTAGAAAATGCAGGCCCGATTCAATCTTCAGGGAGAGCTCCTGGCCCCAGATGTGGACCTACCCACCCATCTAGGCCTCCACCACCATGGAGAAGAAGCAGAGGTAAGCTGTGGGGCCCAGGGAGGACTGGGCAGATCTTGGGAGGAACTTTTGACAACATGTGGAGAAGCACCCCTGTCTGTCCAGTGTGGTCTGCATGCCCTGTTCCAGATCATAGCCTTGCTGCCCATTCAGTTTCTTAGGCTCAGAACTTCTGTTACTGTCACTCCTGGACTATGGTCTTATGCCCCAGTGTCTGCTGAGTCTCCAGGCCCACCTTGCTTTTCCTTGGGGCATTCCATCCTTCCTGGGCTGCCACACTGTTTCCTCTGGTCCAGCTCAGGCCACACCTTGTCTTAGCAAGTTTACTGGCTCCCCTCTGTGCAGAACAAAGTCCTAGCTTCTTAGCTTGGCCAGGCAGTGCTTCCACAGGCTGCTACTACTGACCCTCTGGCCCTGCCTCCTTCACTCCTGTGGGACCACTCACAATGCTGGCTCCTCCCTCATCCCCCTGTGCTCAGGGACCCCAGAGCTCACTTCAGGGAAATGCTTTACTTTTGCTCCACTGAAATTGCCTGCCCATGAGACCAGATCATTTTTCCAGGTCCACATCTTTCCTGTCCTCTGACTGCAGATTAAAAATTAATTGCTACCTTCCCCCATCTGCCTTATGCCATGCTACATGTGTGCATGTCCTATTTTCTTTACCAGGTTGAGGCCCCATAGAGAGCAAGGGCAAGGGGTGACATTTATTTACCTTGTCTTTCCCTGGCATCTTGCTGGGTATTTCTGGGACACCACCCTGTGTCTTGCCTCCTTTTGACTTCTTATTCCTGCTCCAGAGAGCAGGTTATTCCTTACAGGAGCTGTTCCTCCTAACCCGAAGCCAGGTGTCTCAGCAGCGAGTGTTAGCACTGCACGTATTGTCCCGGGTCATTAGCAGGGTAAGTGGACTTCTGGCCTGGTCAGCTCTATCCCACACCTTCACCTTTCAATCTTAGACTTCTCTACCTTCTGCCCTTTCTGCCTGACATGAGCCCATACATCAGTTGTCTGTGGGTCAGGCTGGGAATAGGGCACACACAGGGGTCATGGACTGGCAAAGATTTTCTGTTGCTTCAGCAAGGTTTTATCCTCCTGCCCCAAGGCCCAGGCTGGTGAGTTTGGGGACCGCCTAGCAGGCAGCGTCTTACGCCTCCTTTTGGATGCTGGTTTCCTCTTCTTGCTGCGCTTCTCTCTGGACGACAGAGTAGATGGGGTCATTGCAGCTGCCATCCGGGCTCTTCAGGCTCTGCTGGTGGCACCTGGAGATGAGGTACCACAGGGATAGGACCCTGCTCCTCATGATGGGTGTGCCCCATTGCCACAGCTTTGTGAGCAGAGTGGAGCATGGGATGGTAGACCACCTTCTAAAAGCCCCAATACCTAGAAACCGTGTCTTTTGGTTTTTTCTGAAGGCTTCTGCTCTTCCACCCCTGGACTCATTTCCTACCTTTTCCCACCCCTACCTCCATCCTCTGATAGGAGCTCCTGGACAGCACCTTCTCTTGGTACCAGGGAGCTTTGGTCTTTCCTCTGGTGCCCAGCCAGGAAGACAAGGAAGATGAGGATGAGGATGAAGAGCCGCCAGCGGAAAGAGCAAAGAGCCCTGAGGAAGGAAGCCGCCCTCCCCCTGACCTGGCACGACATGATGTCATTAAGGTAGAGGAAAGGCTTCTTTTTCATCCCAGACTCAGCGAGCAAGTGTTTTGGGCAGAAAAGGTCATGTGGGCTCACCTCCATTTGGCAGTGGGTTTTTCTCTTGACCCCCAGGGGCTCGTGGCTACCAACCTGCTGCCTCGGCTGCGCTATGTACTAGAGGTGACCCGCCCAGCGCCCACGGTGGTCCTCGACATCCTGGCTGTGCTCATCCGCCTGGCCCGGCATTCCCTGGAGTTAGCCACAAGGGTGAGAAGAGAGGGGATCAGGGAGTGAGCACAGAATATACCAGAGCCTAGCCTTTCTCCTCTGCCTTCCCACCTTCTCTTTTCCTCCTGTTTCCCACAGGTACTGGAATGCCCACGGCTCATAGAAACCATTGTTCAAGAGTTCTTGCCCACCACCTGGTCCCCTGTGAGGGTGGGACATACCCCCAGTCTGTACAAAGTACCCTGTGCTGCTGCCATGAAGCTACTTCGAGTCCTGGCCTCGGCCAGTAGGAATATTGCTGCCCGGCTGGTGAGTAAGACATGGGACAAGGAATGGGGTCATGAGAGTTGGAAGCTAGGCAGAGCCCCTGAACTCTAGGTGGCCAACTCATACCGTCTTCCTCTTTCTCTTCAGTCTGGTTGTTTAGACATTCAGTAGAAACTACCAGACAGGAAGTAGGTCCCCTGGAGCCCAGTGCGTCCTGTAGTCTCCTCTGGTCTCATGGTGTGGGGAGGCTCCCTGCCCTGGACCAGATCAGAACCACATACACACAGGCGCTCATCATCCATAGCCAGAGAACCTGGGAAAAGTGTCCAGCAAGTGCTTGCTGAAGAGGGAGGCTCTCAGTTTGATTCTCATCACCCTCCCCAAAACAGTTCATTAAAAAGAGGGAGAGACATAGTTTTCACCCCTTCCCAGAACTGTGACCCTGTGGCACCACAGAGGGTTGAAACAGGCTAAGTTGATCCAGTTTCCATAGTGAAAGAAACTGATGCCCATTGAATTTGTGGCTGTGACCCTGAGCCCCAACTCCCCGCTCCCTAGTTGAGCAGTTTTGATCTTCGAAGCCGCCTGAACCGCTTCATAGCTGAGGCTCCCCAAGAACTGTCCTTGCCCCCGGAGGAAGCGGAGACACTGAGCACGGAGGCCCTGCGTCTGTGGGCTGTGGCCGCCTCCTATGGCCAGGCTGGTGACCTTTACAGGTGAGGACATGCAGGTGCAGGTGCTCATGCAGACCTTGGAGGAAGGCTGGGCGCATGGACGCCAATGTGCCGCTGGAGGTGAAAGCGGCAAGGGTCAGGACCAGCTGGGGAAGAGGAGTCAACCGGGATTGAACTGTATTCTGTGCACAAAAGCACTGCTATCTTGGTGACATCAGATATAAGTCCCTGTTGCAGGTAGCCTCAAAGGCACATCCTTTCCATTTTCAGGGCCAGCCTTTCTTTTTTTTTTTTTTTTTTCCGACACCAGGGATCGAACTCGCAACCTCACACCTGCCAGGGCAGGCACTTAAGCCATTGAGCCAACCTCCCAGCCCTGATTTTTTGAGGCAGGGTCGCACTATGTAGCTCAGGCTGGCCTTGTGCTCGCATTGTAGCCCAAGCTGGCCTCTAACTAACAATGCTCCTCCTACCTCAGCCTCCCAAGTGCTGGGATTAAAGGCATGTGCCACCATGCCTGGCTGCAGGGCCAGCCTTTCAAGAGTGCCCAGCCCTGGGGTCTTCTCTGTCCCTATCCTCCCTCACCAAACTGCAGGTCCCTGGGCAAGGCTGGGTCTGTGCCTTGTGTCTGCATCTCCCCGCACACTGTGACAGTCACTGTTCTTCCCTAGGGAGCTGTACCCAGTGCTCATGCAGACCTTGCAGGCTGTGCCCACAGAGTTCAGCACCCACCCACCACGGCCCCTGGCCATGCAGCGGGTAGCCGCGCTGCTCACTGTCCTCACCCAGCTGACCCTGGCGGCTAGCAGCAGTCCAGCTGAGCCCCACAGGTAGGCCAAGCCCTGACCTGCCCACAGATATGTCCTACTGGCCCTGCCAGGATGGGTAGCTATGCACCCCCACAGGGAGAGGGTAGCTGGAGCCTGGAGGAAGTGAGGCAGCTGTCTCCTCACCTGCCCCTTGGTATTCCTGCAGTGACTCTGCTAAGGCCCCATCAGCCACCCCTTCCTCAGTCACTTGGACACAGGTATCTGGACTCCAGCCATTAGTGGAGCTATGTTTGAGGCAGACCTTGAAATTGCTACCCAGACCTGAGGTGTGGCATGCCCTGGGCCCAGTGCCTGCTGCCTGTCTGCTGTTCCTGGGTGCCTACTACCAGGCCTGGAGCCAGCAGGTGAGCACCTTCCCCGGCCCCTATATCTGTCCGTTGTGCATCCCACCCCATTGCCCTCTCCATGGCCACCTCCACTCCTCCTTGTTGCTACCTCTCCTTACACCCCAACTCTTTGTTGTTTCTGTGGGTGAAACCCAGGGCCTCGTGTGTGCTAGGTGAGGGCTCTACCACCAGGCTGCACCCCAGCCCCACAATCCTCCGCATGTTAGCTCCTACCTGACCTCTTGCTCCCACCTCCATATCACACTGAGCTTCCAAAAAGCTGCATTGGCGGGGACCAGAGATGCTCGAGCAGCAGCTCAGCTCTCCCGTAACCTTTATGTTCTCTTCATCCACCTCTAGACATTGGGTGCAGGGCAACTTTAGGGCCATCTGGTCCTCACAAGAGTCAGACTACAGAACCCTCCAAACTGACCCCTGGGGTTCTTGGAATGGGAGGATGGCCTGGGAACACGGAGACTAAGAGCATGGACATCCTGGGCCATCCATCACTGTTCCCTTGGTCCTCAGCTAAGCTTGTGCCCTGAGGATTGGCTTCAGGACATGGAGCGCCTGTCAGAGGAGCTGCTGCAGCCACTGCTGTGCCAGCCTTCTCTGCACAGCCTGTGGGATTCCCTTAGGTAGGTCCTGGGTGTGTTTAGCTAGGTGGGGCGGGGGAGGACTCCTGGGTCCATTTCCCTGGCCCTTCCTGGAGTGCAATCTCCAGAGGCCCAGGGTGAACCTGGGTCCCTACTGGGCAGCAAGCAGTGGGGCTCTGAGGAATGTGGCCCTGGGCTACACAGCCATGCCTGCTGGCCTTGTCCAGTCTGGTGCGCATCAGGTCAGAGCCCCTCAGCTTTTGCATTGTACCTGCAGGCTCTGCTCCCCTCTCTGCAACCCGCTATCCTGTGCTCCAGCCCCTGAAGCTCTCCCCAGCCTTGTGTCACTGGGCTGTGCCGGAGGCTGCCCCCCACTCAGCCTGGCTGGCTCAGCCTCGCCCTTCCCGTTTCTCACTGCCCTCCTCTGTCTCTTCAACACCCTGGCTCGAATCCACAAGGGACTCTGTGGCCAGGTAAGCTCTGGGTGCCAGGTAGGGGTCAGGCGGGGCCAGGATGGCAGGGGTCAGAAAGAAAGTGGGGAGACCTCACTTTCTGAGCACTCATTTGTCTGAGTGTCTGGCAGGGCAACCACCTGGGGAACCCAGAAGGCATCATTCGGTTTCTGGATCTGAACAAACTTGCTTTCTCTCAGCTGGCTGCTGTACTGGTTGTCCCAGGACTTGAGAAGTATTTCCTCCAGTGTGTGGCTCCTGGTACTGCCCCACAGCTCACACCCTTCTCCACATGGGCCCTGCGCCACGAGCACCACCTGCAATACCTGGCACTCTCTCTGGCCCAGAAAGTGGTGGGTCCCCCTTTTGTAGGTCCTTTCCCTCTTGTTAGCCCTCCTGCTTCTCTACCAGGCCATGCAGCTCCTCCTTTGTTCCAGGCATGCCCTGGATCTGTCCTCTCTGTCTGTGTCCGCTTCTCCCACTTCTCTGCCTTCATCCCTCCCTGCACTGAACAACACTCCTTCTCCTCTCCACAGGCAAAATTCCAGGCAGTGCCAGCCACCAGTGCTGCCCTCCATCATGCTGTGGCCTTGGCCCTACTGAGCCGCCTGCTGCCAGGAAGTGAGCACCTCGCCAAGGAGCTGCTGCTGAGCTGTGTGTTCCGGTTGGAGTTCCTCCCGTAAGTGTAGAGTCAGGGCATGAGCTCAGCCCTTTGTATACTGTTGCGGTTGTCAACAGAGTAGCCTGATTTGGAGGCAGGGGACCTAGGTTTCCCCTTCTATTTATGGCTTATATGTAGCCTATCTGAGCTCCTGTGTCCTCATTAGTAAAGTGAAGATGAGGTTCACACATCAGAAAATGATCTCAAGACTTCAGTGCAAATCTACAGGTAAAAAGTGGTATATAAACCAACTATAAGCTGGGCGTGGTGGCGCATGCCTTTAATCCCAGCACTCGGGAGGCTGAGGTAGGCGGAGCGTTGTGAGTTCGAGGCCGGCTTGGGCTACAATGCAAGCGCAAGGCCGGCCTGAGCTACATAGTGCGACCCTGCCTCAAAAAACCAGGGCCAGGAGTTTGGCTCAGTGGCTTAAGCGCCTGCCCTGGCAGGCGCAAGGCTGTGAGTTCAATCCCCGGTGCCGGAAAAAAAAAAAAAAAAAAAAAAAAAAACCAACTATAGACATCTGTTAGTTACTAAGTATATGTTCTGTGTCTAGTGTTCCCCTGGGTGTGCCTTGGGGAGACATTGTCCTGACTGTCCTGTGAGGAAACAAGCTCAGGGAAGTTATGTGAACTGCAGCTGGGGCCTGGGCTCCAGCATCCATCCTCTTAACCGCATCACAGCACTGTTTAGGAGGTTATCAGAGGAGCAGAAAGAAATAGGATTGAATTTAGAAGCTGGTGGGGAACCTAGGTATATAGCTGTAGCATACATGAGGCCCTGGGTTTGATCCACAATACTGAAAAAAGAAAAGAAAAAGAAAAAACAAAACAAAAGTACACAGGAAGGCTGTGGGAAGCCCGGGAGCACAGAGAGCTGGCATAGCCTTCTGGGATCTGTGGTTCCACCCCTTGTCTTTGACTTTTGGGTTCTGTTGCAGAGAAAGCACATCAGGAGGTCCAGAGGCAGCTGACTTCTCTGATCAGCTATCTTTGGGGAACAGTGAGCACCCTCTGTGTGGGCGAGGGTCTCTCCTACGTCAGGCCTGCCAAGACCTCCCCAGCATCCGAAGCTGCTACTTGACCCACTGCTCACTGGCCCGGGCCAGCCTGCTGGCTTCCCAGGCCTTGTACCGAGGGGACCTACAGCAAGTCCAAGCCCTGTTGCTGCCTGTACCTAAGGAGCCGCTCCTGCCCACTGACTGGCCCTTCCAACCATTGATTCATCTCTACCACCAGACTTCTGATGCTCCTCTGGGACTCTCTCCTGCCAACACCATGGGGACAGCCATGCGGGTCCTGCAGTGGGTGCTTGTTCTGGAGAGCTGGCGCCCTGAAGCCCTCTTGGCTGTGCCTCCTGCTGCCCGCCTAGCACGGCTCATGTGTGTGTTCCTGGTGGACAGCGAGCTGTTCCGAGAGACCCCAGTACAGCGTTTGGTGGGAGCTCTCCTGGCCCAGCTCTGTCTGCCCCGAGTCCTGCCAAGCCTTAACCTGGACTGCCCACTTCCAGGCCTCACATCTTTTCCTGACCTCTATGCCAGCTTCCTGGAGCATTTTGAAGCTGTCTCTTTTGGGGACCACCTCTTTGGGGCTCTGGTCCTGCTTCCCCTGCAGCGTCGGTTCAGTGTCACCCTGCGCCTTGCCCTCTTTGGGGAACACGTGGGAGCCTTGCGAGCTCTGGGCCTGCCTCTAACTAAGGTACTTCAGCCCAGCAGGACCTACCATGGGCACCCTCCAGTGGGGCACTGCCGAGGGTGGGAGCTTTGCTAGGCCTCAGGTTCCTCATTGCACCTCTTGAGGGGCTTGAGGGGGTTAGGAGAATCCATGAAAAGGGCTTAAATGGTATTTGGCACATAGTAGTTATTCTTTTTTTTTTTTTTTT
>RJWM01024340.1:0-30864 GCA_004363535.1 Dasyprocta punctata | reverse complement strand
GCATTAAGTTGCTGAAGAGATTTGAGGGCTCTATTTTATTTTATTTTTTATTTTACCTTTTATGAGGGGCTATTTTTAAGTAGACTTATTTCAGAACAAAGCAAAGGGAATCATGAAGAATTATTTCCTTGTTAACTGTTTGTTGTAGTCAGGGGGTGCAAGGGGAACAATTACATACAGGACACAGAATTTATAGTGTTGTAATGATCACCCAGGAGTCAAATACAAAGAAATTGCAAGAAATCCGTCCACAGTACTAAAGACCTAGAAAATCCAGCCAAGGGCCTGGATCCCATGGCAATAACCTGCATGAGTTCAGCTGAAAACCTAGAGCCCATGACAATGACTCATACAAGCCTGTTTCATGGATCTGCACTGGGAAGGCCCAAAGGTCAGCGGTAGAAGCTAGAAAGTCTATGCCAGCGGGGTGAAGGATCTGTGCCAGTAGGTTGAGGTTTCTGCAGTGGAGCCAAGAAGCAATGCTCAAAGTAAGGACCAGGGCTTCCTGGAAATGTACCACAGCCATCCTCAGCAACAATGAGGTCCTGAGCTCCTCTGATGATGAGAACAGCTGAGTTCATATCAGGAAGCCAGTGTGACAAACTTCTGGAGATTGAACAGCACACATCTTCCCCTCTGATGAACTTCTCTTGGAGAACCAACACCTTCAAAGAACAGCACTTAGGAGAACCCACAACACTACTCTTCCTCTTCAGGTCGCCTTTTTATGCTGGCAACAGTCCTGAGGTGGGCCATCCATGGTCAGCACCACACTGATTCAGTTCAGCTGGTGTTTAAATTGACCACCAGTTACCAATCCGGTGCACTGTTTTTACCACATGCTCAAGGTAAGCAGCCATCAAAAAATGAGGAAATGAAATAGTTAAATAAAATATTTTTTTCTTGTTTTACTGCTATGTTCAATATCTGTGAAGTAATGAACTCATCACTTCATTTGCAAAATTGTTTTTAGGTTCAACTCATAGTTTTATTATTTTAAACATCTGATAGAGATAAAAAGTTATGGATTTGTATTATATTTAGTTCTGACCACTCTGGGGATACGCATGTTTTAATTGTATTAACAGCATTCTTATATGCCAAAGATTATCCAGATCATGTAAACTTGAAAAACATTTGGGTTGGCTCTTTTTTTTTCTGAAACAATACTTAATTTATACAAGGATTTAGTTTTCTTCAGTCTTATTAAGTGTAAAGTACTTTAATAATTTTGCACCATTATAAAGGGATAAAATACATAGACACATACACATATACATATACATACACGTATAGGCATACACAAACCTGGACAGAAACAGAGCTAATGGCTTCATTTAAAAGTTTAGCAATGTGCAGATACAAATGTACAGCTCAAAACTCACCAATTTATTAAGAAATATCTATACCCAGCCTTCTTGTCTGACCAGTAGACTAATATTTCCTGCCCATATATGTAAGTATTTTGATTAATGTTTGTAGAAAAGATTTTAAAGATTTTTTTCATTCTATAAGGAACTTTCGTCTTCTATAAGGAACTTAAAAAACAGATGTTTAATCTTTTAGATGCCTCTGTGCATCAATAAAAGAGTGCATCCCATTGCTTTTGTGGTATTTTGGATGTTCTTTTTCTTATGAACCTCAAAAGTGAACATTTTTAACTAAGTTAAAATTTCCTACTGTAGCTGCTCCAATCCTAAGTTGTCCTTAAAGTATTTTCAGAAATATGCAGGTTTTGAGCCCATAAGTGTTGTGCATAAATTTAACTAGTATCCCAGAGAGTGGAATCCCTGACTTCTTAAAACTTGGAAGAATCCCATTTTCAAAAGGCATCTACCCAGTGCCTTTCACTGGATAATCAAATCTGTTTAATCATCGGACCCAACATGATCCCAGATGTAATCCAGTAAGAAACTACTCAAATAAATTTGAAGAGCTCAAAACAAATATGTGAAGTTTGAATCTAAGGGAGAACTGAGCCTTGACCCTGGCTGCTATGAGAGATGAGGAGCACAGTGGGCCTGGTGGGTGCCTTTCCTCCGTTACTTGGTGCTCTGGGGGTCACTGGCGATCTGCTTCAGGTTCCGCTTCTGACACCAAACCATTGAATGCTTTAGAGAAGTCTTGTACACTGCTGATAGGATGAAAATTAGTATAACTATTAAGGAAAACTATGGATATTTTTTAGAATGTCAGAAAGAGACTACCACATGATAAGGCAAGTTCTCTATTAGAATAACAAAAGGAAAGAGAAATAAGTATTTCTAGGAGATGTATGCAGTTTCATGTTTGTTGCAACAGTATTCACAATTGCCAAGATACTAAATAAACCAAAGAATCCACTGGAGAACGGATAAAGAAAATATGGTACACACACCCAATAGAATGCCAGTCAGGCTAAAAAAAGAAGAAGTCCTGCATTTGCAGCAGCATAGATGGAACCAGAAGATATTATGTTAGGTAAAATAAGTGCAGAGAGACAAATCTAATTTTTATGTGGAAGTCATAACAGTTGATCTCATAGAAGTAAAGAGTAAAAAGTGGTTACCTGAGCCTTGAAGTCAGGGTAAAGAGGGAATGAGAGAAAATTGGTCAGCAAACATATCATCATCATTAGAAGGAACAAGTTCTAGTTTTCTACAGCACAGTAGGGTGACTATGGTTAGCAATAATTTATTGTGTATTTCCAAATAGCTAGAAGAGAGGATATATTATCACAAGAAAAAAGATAACTATTACTGATTTGATCATTACACATTATGCATATATATCAAAATACCACATTATATTCTTTAAGTAGATAAAATTATGTGTCAAAAAGAATGAAAGAAAACTTTAGGCAAACTAAATTTAGCAGTCTATCTGAGCAAAGACTGATTCACACGTGGTATCACCAGAACGAGCAGAGATTGGGTGATACTTATAGACAATGGAAAGATACACAGAGAACGCCTGATGAGCTCCAGCCTGGCCTGGTCTTCTGAGGTGTGGTCTGAACAGCTGTCAGCTTGCAACTGGCTGATTCTCACTTGCTGTGATTGGTGAAATTCAGCTATTTGTTATAAGAACATACTTCACAGCTACACTGTGGTTCTTTTACATACTAAGTTAGGTTGTAGCTTGCCACACTGAAAGTAGGAGGCAGCCTCAGGACACATGTAGTTTAAGAGATGTTTTATGTATTTGGCTTAAAGGATATACACTTTTTGAAGATAATAAGAGGTATACAGCTAATTTGCAACAACTGTATTTTGACACTATTGATGTGCCTGTCATATTCTCGGAATCACCATATTTATATCCTTATTCAATGAGGCTTGATTTTTGTTTAGTACAATATTTTGGTTCCATTTAGATTCTCAGACAGTAATTAGTAGAAGAGGCAGGATTTGGAAATCTTAAATACAGGCATTTGATAAAGTTACTTCATTAAGATGGACACTAAAAAGACCTTTGAGTTTCTTATTATCACTTTCTTCAAGTTCAGTCAGGAAGTAAGTGGCTTAAAATTTACAATTGCTCAATATTTGTTATGTAAGACAGGGTATTTTATGACATATGGATTATTACACGTATGCTGATTACATATTTTTGAAAATCTCAAATGAATGTGATATGTTTGCCAGTTTTCTCCCAACAAAAGAAAAACAATGAAAATGAGAAAGATCAGTACTTGGAAATTCTCCAAGTGTAGGTTGTAAAGTTGCAAAATGTTCAACTTTTAGCTACAATAAAACTGCATATTCAAAAATGTTTAATTCTATTGAAAACAAGCATAAATGCAAAGATAAAAGCATCTATTTCACAGTTAACTTCTGGAAGATCTGTTTGTCACTTTACCAGCCTGGAAGAATTTGGCTAGATGCATGTTCCTGAGGATGATGATGGCAGCAGAGGTCATCTGTACTGCAGAGTACAGTTTTCTGCCAGATGTGAATCCTGGATAAGCATCTCCTGGAACCTCTCAAGAGACACAGATATGTGTGCTCCAGCTCAGCCCTACTCAGCTTAGTAATCTGGGGTATGGCCTAGAAGAAGTCTGTGTTTTACTAAACCTAACAGATAATTTTGATCACACAGAATTTAGGCAGCGCTGGCATAGAGGTTAATGAAATTGAATTTGTCAGCTCTTCTCAAACTTTACTGTGCTTTGTAAGCACCCGGAGGCATGTGCAGATGCAGATTTTAGTTCGATGAGTCTGAAGCGGACTGGACTTTGTATTCTGTCTCAGGAGAGGTGGAGATTGCTGTTGATCTGAGGACTGTATTAGGAGCAGGCTGGGAGGGTTGTCAGGCTGCTTGTGTTTGATTCTCAGCTCTACTGCTAGCAATTGAGATAACCTGGGACAAATCATTCACATTATGAATTTCTGTCTCCCTGTGTTCACGAAGAGTCTCAAATATGTATCTATCTTATGGCATTGCTCTGAGGTTTAAAGGAACTGGCATGTATATCTCTGTGTGATAAGAGACTGATACATATTAGCTTTTATTACTATTGCTCCGGTGAGTTATGACTGACAAGTGTCAAGTGGCTTATTAGTGAAATCACTTACTCACAAGGCCCACTTTTTCCTTCCTTCCTTTGTCTATCACCAGAGAGATTTCAGGAATAGAAGCAGATTTTGCTAATTAGCACTTGATTTGTAGTTAGAGCTCACCAGAATCTTAGGAACTCTCCACAATAACTTATTTAGCAGTGTTATGGTGGACATGATTTTATACAATCTACATTCATCTCCAAAGAAGACTTTTCTCTTCATTGTTACATGGAATGCTACATGCCACTTATTAACCTGCAGGTGTAATTATAGCCAAGTAATGCTGCCCTTCTTGTCAGATTGCATGTATGGATTTGTAGCAAATTATGCAGGATGATGTAGAATATACAGTTTTTAATTTTTTTGGAAGTCTACTGTCTGAAATAATTGATTGTCATAAAAACCTTGAAAGAATATAAAGCGGTAAGAGGACACCCTCATGTAAGATAAATGTCCATTGTTTAGCTTTTGTAAAAATGTGTCAACAGTATTAGAAGAGCTTTGCAGTGGACAGTTGAATTCCCACCAGGTTATTCCATAGCTAACACTGTGCCTAATGTGTTCGGTGTTTAGCCGCACGCTATCCTTCCCTCCATCCCTCTGAAACTCATTATCCATCCAGCTTTTGATGTGTTTCAAAGATATCACCTCCTCCCTAGGAATCATTATCTGATATACTTCAAATGTAACCCATCATCCTTGTTTTAAATCAGGATTTTGTCCCATGATCATGGCCTGGGTGCTTACATACCACACCAGGGATGCTGTTTATCATAGACTGCCTGGCGCTTATTTTTATGCCTTTTTGGCTGAAATATCATGGACTTGGCAAGCTAGATTGAAATAAGTTTAAAATAATGAGAAAAGGATGCATTAATGACTATGTTTTAATTAAGAATTGACTCTTCTACTTTATGTGGTTTAGGGAATTATGCATGGGCAGGCCCAGGAAATTACAGCAGACACTGAAGTTGTCAGTAAGCCGCACATACTGAAAAATCTCCGAAGCACATAGTTTTTGGTTTTTTCAGCCAACTCTCATCTTTCCAAGAGCAAAAAACAAAACAAAACAGAACAAAACAAAACAAAACAAAATGACCTACACTGAACCCATCTGGGGACGGGTTCTGGAAACCTGGAGAGGGAAAGCTGCTCCCTGGATTCCACACGTGGATTCCTTCCCAGGAATCTTTACATGCTGCCCGGGTAATGGTCAGTTATGTGTCATTGAACTGCTGAAGATCATCTTGCTGACTGGGTGTTTTTGGTGTGGAGTGAGCTTCAGCTTTGGGCCCATCGTGACACACCCTTTGTCTGGACCTTCCTGCTATTTCATGAATTTCTAGGTGGCAAATGTCTGCTCTGTGGCCCAGCATCCCCCCTGCTGCACATGGCTCTACCACGTGTGCATATGGGGGAAGATGTTACACACTGTCGTGGCTCACACTACAGTGGCAGTCTTGAGGAAGTACCACCCTGACACCCAGTGTCTTCCCAACGCCTGTCTGTTTCTAACTAGTCTGCTCACAGTGGCAAAGATGTCTCCTTGAAGGATGTAGCCAAACATACCCAATGTCTGATGACATAGAAACTCTGATAAAGCTCATGAAATTGGATGATAACTAAATCTTTCATATTTTCACTTGGTAGATGTTTCATGGGATTTTTCACTTGGTAGATATTTCATGAGATCACAACCAGACTTTTGGGAACCTGCCAAGAAATTTGGGGGTACTTATGCAAGAAGTAACTCAGTGCTCACTAACCACCCCTCTTGACTCAGTTGTTAGCTCTCTTCCTAGAGTGGGGCTGTGCCTATAGTAAGCAGAATAATGTCCTCAAAGAGTCCTGATCCCTGGACTCTGTGAGTAGCAAAGGGAATAAAGATTGCTGGTGGAGTTATGTGGGTAACCAGCTGAACCTGAAATAAAGAGGGCCTGGGAGGGCCCACTGTAATTACAGGAGTCCCCAAGAGGCAGGTGGAAGAATGAATCCTGGCAAGAGTCATGAAAGGGCATGAAAGGCAGAAAGAGAGGTATTGCGTGGGTGGGTGGGTGAACCTGAATATGAGGCAAGGACTACAGCAAAGGGCTGGGTCCACCTGGAAGCTGAAAAAGGGAGACATGGATTTTCTTCCTGAAGCTCCAGAAGGAAAGCAGCTTCTAACACCTTGATCTTAGCCACTTAGATCCATTTTGGACTTCTGATCTGCAGAACTTCAAAATGCTAGACTGGTACTATTTTAAGCCTATGTTTACGGTTATTTTTTATGGAAGCAATAGAAAACTGCAGAGTTCGCTCTACTAGGAGACATGTGATATGGAGTGATGTGGACTGGCTGCAGTGCAGAGCATGGTATCAATGCCAGGAGCTCAACCTTTTGTCCTGCTGCCTGCTGGATTCATACACACAAGGTGCTTCAGGTTGGAGATGCCTTCCTGGTACAGTCCAGCCATGTTTACTTTATTTTCTGCACATGTACATACCATCCCTCCTTTCCTGGTCAACAGAGCTATTTGCTCATTCATTTATAAATATCCTCTTCAGCCTGAGAAAGAGGCCTGGAGACATTGTGGCAACCCAGAAGGGCTGTCCATCTGTACCTGAGACTAGCAGCACTTGGGCTACTTCTCCTTGCCCTGCAATTATCTGTTCCCTCCCATGGGCCTGGTGTCATAGGACAGCTGAGGCTTTTAGTCCCACAGTTCAGCTACCTGGAGTGTTGGATTCAGGCTGCACACACTAGGAAATGTAACAGCTTGTAGGGAGGTGAGTGGGTGGTCTTCCCCTGCTGTCTCCACCAAGCAGGGTTGACTTTAGGTTTTGCTAGAACTCTAATCAGTTGACCTCAGTATCCAACTTTAATCACATCACATGTATCCTCAGTAAGTATAGAATGAGATCTGATAAGATAGATTGGTTTGTCAAATGTTGAGCCATCCTTGCATTCCAGGAATGCATCTCATTTAGTTGTGGTATATAACCTTTTGACATGCAGCTGAATTTAGTTTGCTAGTACACTGAATAGAAAATTTTCAATTTCAAATAAGTTATCCAATTTGTAGCCGTATGATTACTAATAGTAATCTGCTTTTATAGTCTTTTAAGTGGAGAAATTGACATATTTATATTAATTTATTTACATAAATAATTTTTGTTGGTTTACTTTTAATTTTTTATTAATACATGTTTGAGTACATAATGTTTGCATTTCTTTTGTGGTGTTGGTACATGAACATTTTAACTCCTTTTGCATGCTCTTTCCATTCCTTCCCTCCCTCCTCCTCCATCTCTTAATCACCTTACAATCTAAGAAAGATCTATCTCCCTACTTCCTATTATCTATCTTTTATTTTGCTCTTTATTTATAATTTGGGTTTTGCATATAAGAGAAACCATGTGATATTTAAGCTTATATGTATGATTAATGATTTTCCTTGTACTTTGATTCTTACCTGTTTTTACAAGGTTAATTTCACTTTTTACATTTCCAATACTGATTGGAAGATAAAAATTGTAGTTCTATTTTGTTCAACTCTTATACTTGATATTTTAATTTATTAACTATGAATTTTAATGAAAAAAGTCCAAATGTGTGTCTCCTCCTGGATGAGAGGAGTGTTATGCAATGGGTATTACTGAACATTGTTGTTGTCTCAAGGTTGGATTCTGCTCTTACTGGCTGAAATGTTGATGCTGGCATTTTTTAAAAAGTCATTTTCTGTGGTCACTTTTCCTCATATTTTATCTATTCTTTCTAGATTCCTTTCTTTTACTGAAATACTTCATTTTTCCCCCCAGGGAGGTACTAAAAGTAGGTGATACTCTTTTTTTAGTTATTCTACTTCTGAAAATGTCTTTATTATCATTTCACACCTGAATGATAGTTTGGCCTAGTATAAATTTTTAGATGGATATATAGTTATTATTAACACAGAAACTATTGCACCACTGTCTTCGGTTATCTAATATTGATGGCAAGGAATATGCTTTTCTTTAAACATTATTTCACCCAACTTGCCTGCATTTTTGTCTTCTGGATTCTATTAGTACTTTTTTAGAACTCTCAAAGTAGCATACACAGTTCTTAACTGACACTGAATATTCTAAAATTGATTTTTTTCTCTAAGCTGAATTGTGTATAATTCTACAATATTACATTTCAATTAACAACAATTCTCCATTGTGTTTGATTTGTGCTTTTTACCCCAATAACCAGCTCTTATTTACAGTGTGTTTCTTTCCTGCATGTTATCACAAATTGAAAAATAGGCACACTCCAGCAGCCACTGGAAGCCAGTGCCCACAGATAAGCAGCTCAGTAGGGAGGCAGCAGCTGCCTCTACCCTGGTGCACACTCCAGCAGCCATCAGAAGACACTACCTGTAGATAGCCAGCATGGGCTGGGAAAAACAGCAGCCAGCCCTGCACCAGTGCACCCAGTGGCCCCTGTTGGATACTCATCGCCAGCACTGGCCAGGAGAACCCAGGAGAACCAAACAGTCATGCTCCGGAGAAATTGTAGCCAACATGGGAAGTGCCTGGGACCCCACTACCTGCTTGTTTGGAAGAACCCAAGAAAATGTCAAGATGAAGAAGCAAAAGGCAGTCCCTGGACTCCAACCCAAGCAGAGCAGGTCCAGGAGATGAAAACATGGAGAAGATCGGGAGTGACACACCTGAAGTTTCTGAAGTGATGGCAACTGAAGTAAAGAGACAACTTCATGAGGCTATGAAAGAAATTAGAACAGAAGTACTAACTCAGGTAAAAGAAGAAATGAAAAACATAACAAAAGAATTGCTAAGCATCTCTAAAGAAGACGTAGATAAAAAATAGAGGAACATAGGAAAATGAGGGAAATCATGAATGAACAATATAAGAGAGATTTAGAATGCATGAAACATTCAAAGAGAGATCCAGGAAATTTGAAAACTCTATTGAAAGCTGGCAAAACCACTTGAAAGAAACTGAAGATAGGCTTTCAAACCTTAAAGACAGGTGTACAGCTTGCAATCATGAAAGGAAAGATCTCTTAAAAATGACAAGGAATCAGGAAATAACAATCCAACGACTGCAAGACAATGCAAAGGAAAATAATTTAAGAATAATAGATGTCAGTGAAAAAGTAGGGGTCAACACAAATGACATTAAAATTCTATTTACAGAACTAATAGCAGAAAACTTCCCAAACACGGGAAAAGGTTGTGATATACAGACAAGTGAAGCATATAGAACTCCAGCTAGCCATAACCAAAATAAATCTACACCCAGACAAAACAATCAAGATACCAGAAATTCAACACAAGAACAGAATATTAAAAGCTGTTAGAGAAAAGAAACAGATCACCTATAAAGGAAAACCCATCAGAATCACGACAAACTTCTCAACACAAACCATCAAGTCAGGAAGAGCTTGGAGTGAAGTATTTCAAATCCTGAAAGAAAACAACTTCCAACCCAGATTGATGTACCCTGCAAAACTATCTTTCAAAATTAATGGAGAAACAAGATACATCCATGACAAACAACAACTGAAGGAATTCATGACCACCAAACCAATCCTACAAAGAATACTGAGGGACATTCTAGAGAGAGATAAAAATACCACGGTTCCAGAAACAGTGGCAGAGGGGAATCACTGAGTGGGGCAGACAATTGAATGGAGGGGAAAAGTAGGCAGCCAATGGCAGGAAAAGAGCATGGCAGAGATGAGGCAGTACATATTGGCCATAACCATTAATGTAGGTGGCCTCAATTCAGTAAAACGAAACACAGGCAGAGTGGATTAGGAGACAAGATCCATCAATATGCTTTATTCAAGAAACACATTTGATTCAAAAGGAAATTCATAAACTAAAAGTCAAAGGAGAGAAAACAATGCTGTATGTGACAGAGGATCAGAAAAAAGGGGGTAGCTTGCCCATCAACTGCAGAATGGATAAGAAAGATATGGCATTTCATTTTTTTTATTTACAAAGAATCTACAAAAAAATTAACAGAATAGATAAGCAGGTTTAGCAAGGTCATGGTACAAGGTCACAAAGCCAAGATATGGCATTTCTATACAAGGGAAAGCTACTCAGCTATAAAGAAAGATAACTTCAAGGCTCTTGTAGGTAAATGGATACAACTTGAGATCATGCTCATGGGTGAAATGGTTCAGATTCACGTGGGTAAATATTGTGTTGCCTCCCTAGTATAAAAAACTAAAGGAGTTAGTGGGACCCAAAATGCAGTGGCCATTGTTAATCTATATCCTGTTTTGAAACCCTGTATTGTTTTCATTGTTCTGTTTAGCTTGGTTTTATTCTGCTTTGTTTTGTTTGGTGTTATTGTATTTGATGGCATGGACAGCTATTCCAAAAATAACAAAATGTATTATAGTAGCCATTATTGATTTCCTATTACCTTGCTTTGAAGCCCTTTATTGCTTTACTTGTTTTCTTTTGATTGATTTTATTCTATTTTGTTTTGTTTGATTTTATTATGTCTGATGGTATAAATAGCTACTTTGAAGATAACAAGATGCATTATGGTAGCCACTGTTGTATTCCTATTGTCTTGTTTTGAAGTCCTGTATTGCTTTCATTGCTTTGTTTTGATTGGTTTTATTCTGTTCTGTTTTGTTTAATTTTATTATCCCTGATGATATGGGAAGTTATTTTAAAAATAACAAGAAGTCCAGCTGGGCATGGTGGTGCATGCCTTTAATCCCAGCACTTGGGAGGCTGAGGTAGGCAGAGCGTTGTGTGTTAGAGGCCGGCTTGGGCTACAAAGCGAGCACAAGGCCAACCTGAGCTACATAGTGCGACCCTGCCTCAAAAAACTAGGGCCGGGAGTTTGGCTCAGTGGCTTAAGCGCCTGTCTGGCAGGTGCGAGGTTGTGAGTTCAATCCCTGGTGCTGAAAAAAAAAAAAAAGAAAAGAAAAAAACAGGAAGCATAATGGTAGCCATTATTGATTTCTTTTTGTCTAGTTTTGAAGCCTTGTATCACATTCATTGTTCTGTTTTGATGGCCTCTATTCTGTTTTACTTCTTTCAGTTTTATTCTCTTCAAAATAAAAATTAAAAAATTGAAAAATAATTTCTTATTTTGTATTTGGGCATTGTCCACGACTGAGGACTGTAAGCGTACTTAAATTATCTTTCATTCTATTTTATTATTGCAATGCATTCAGAATGCAATTATCTAGTAATGATTATTTGGTTATCTGTCCTCTTAGCATGAATGTCATTAAGTAGTTTAAATTTTAGCTTACAGATTTGGTTTTACTTGCAAAACATTGTCAGTTTTTCCCTTTCCATTTCTCTGCCCCTGAAGTTGCTTCTTTCCAAATTCTTCGGGGCCTTGTCCCAGGAGCTTGGAGGATATTTGGAGAACCAGACCTGCACATTTGCCACTTGATTGTTGTTATCAGTGTCTCCTGCACTGTGCTTGGGAAACTGGTCCAGAACACAGTGGCCAGGTCACCTTGTAGGAATGCCTGGAGCCCCAGCTAGGGGTCTGGACTTGACAAGTGTCCCCTCCATCATTCCTGCTCAACTCCAAGTAGTAGGTTTCAATCTACATTCTGTGTGTACAGCATTTCTTTGTCTGATTTTGAACCTGGCCACATCACTTTATTTTCTCTCTTGTGTTTTTTTTCATATTCACAAAATTTAATATTGATGAAATATAAATATCTAATGTACAGTACATATCAAACTTTCACTGACTTAACACTGTACTTTATAGTAAGTTTTCTTCTCCCAACTTTTTTCAGTCTGCGATTCCACACTGTTTTTGGTAGTCGTGTCTCTTTAGTTGCTTTAATTTGAAAATTTTTTCCTATTTTTTTATGGCATTATTAATTTGAAATATGCAAGTAGATTGTGTCATAGAATACCCTTGCATTTGCTTTGGTTTGATTGGACCTTGTGATTTGAATTCATTAGGTATTTTTAAAGAGAGCCCTTCTGAGAGCATCACTTCAATGCATAACTAATGTCATTTTATTCCATAACTGGCAAGGTTGGCTTTGACCACTTGGAAATGGTATTATCAGCCAGATTTCTCCATTATAAAGGTTTGCTTTTTTCACTTGTAATTAATAATGAATCTGTGAGTGGACACTTGGAGATAGTATAAGCATTCTTGTCATTTTTTCATCTGATGGCCTAGTTGTCCCAGCTTGGGTAATCGAATTCCCATCCAACTGACCTCTGCGTCATGCTGACACAGTCTCCTTTTTGAGCACTTTGCCAAAATGAGATACTCTGGGATAATCTTGTGCTTTTGATTCCTCAGCCCTGATTTCAGACATTTAGAAAACAAAATCTCAGTGATATGTGAATTTTGTCTTAGCAGTATCACTTTATAACTATCAGACCAAACGTGTGAACATTAATTTCATAATATTAACTATCGAGAGTACAAATGTCCAGTTTTCTCCTCAATGTCACAAGTTTTTCTCATCCTACATTTTCTCAATATGTTTTCTTTTATCTTTTTTGACATTTTAGGTTTATTTCATCTTTTTTCTCTTTTCTCTTTTTTCTTTCTATTTGTTGGTGAAATCTACCTGTTTCTTCTCTAGAGTTCTGCATAATTTAGTTTTATTTTCTGGTCGTATACCTATGGCATGTTTTTAGTATATTTCTCTAACCCATTTATTTTTTATGTCAATTGATAATTGAAGTTGGATCCTTTATCAGATTTGAAACCTCTTTCTTCTTCTGTGGGCAAGACTACATCATAGGTGGAATTGTGTTCTAATAGGAGGCATTTAATGCTGATTATCTCTCTGTGATGCTTAATAACCAGTTAACTATTTGCAGTCGCAACATGGTAATATTCTATAATTTCTTCTTCATTTACTAGCTGGAATGTTTCCATAAAGTGGGATTTTAGTTCAGTTACACAGGGATAGAGTTGAGGAAAGCCAAGAAAAATGTTTGAATTTATCCAGTTTTCAAAGTAATGAATTTATTCCCAGCATCCCCAAGTGGTGAACACTAGGTTTTCCTTTGTGGTAGTATTATGAAAGCCTGAATTGAAGCATAGGTGCTATGGTCTTGCTAGTGGTTGAGTTGCCCCATTTTATGTGTCAGCAGGAGCCTGTCTACATTGTTACCTTAGTCCTTTGAGAAAACTTCATAGGTTTTGATGTCTTTCTTGCTAGCTATGGAGTACTACTCTGCCATGAAGAAAGATAAACTTGAGACTTATAGGTAAATGGTTGCAACTAGAGACCATATTCATAAGTGAGACAAATCAGACTCACATGTGTAAGCATCATAATGTCTCCCTGGTGTGAGAAACTGAAGGTATAACTAAGTTCTAAAATGTACATAGATCTTGTGAAATGGGAAGAAATTGTTCAAAAGGGAAAAGGAACTAGGATGGGTTTAAGGAGGAAGGACAGTAGGGAAAAGAGAGAAAAGGTAAGTCAGTTATACTCTTAGTTCATTGAAAAGGAAGGTTCGTGCTAATATCGATTGGAGAAATTTTTATGCCCATATCTTGTACCCTAACCAACTACTTTAAAGATAACAACATGTCATATATTAACTATTGCTATTTTCCTATTATTTTGTTATGAAATTTTGTTTTACCTTTTTTCCATAAAAAAGGCAATCCCCCCAAAGCCCCCCAAAACCAAAGTTAATGGCCGGTAGTCAACAGCCATGTTTCCTTGGAAACAGGAGCGATGTGTGGGGGTTTTAGGGCTCTTGCTACACCTGCTCCTCTCCTGTCTCAGCACACAGGAGCTGGAGCAGGTTTCTGGGGAGTAGGGGGACCTGCTCCTGCCTAGAGCCCCTTCCCGTGCCACACTCAGAAGGAAGCTCATCCATCTGTAAAAATTATTGTTTATGCTCTACTGGGCATTTAATATATACTTACATGTGCATTTATTTTTGTTCAGCTGTGCTGGAACTCATTTTGCTTCCTAAATGATGACTTCATTTTTTCTTACTTTCATATACTTCTAATTATTATCCCTTCACACATTCCTCTTTCCTTAGCCTTCTTGTCCTTTCCTTCTGGAACTCCTATTAGGTAACCATTGGGATTAGTCTGTCCTGTAAACTTCTCATTCTCCTTCCTCTGACCTCCAGAAGTTGCCTTCCCAATGCTGTCTTTACATCTGATTTTCATGTCACTGATTCTTTGTTCAGCTATTTCTTATCAACACTTAACCCATGAATTGGATGCTTATGTTAGTGAGTCTCTATTTTCATGGAATTCTTGGTAACTAGCCGCTTATTCTTTTGCTATGTTTCTACTAATTTTCAAAATATTACAGGCAGTCTATGACAGCTCTCTTCTCTAAACATCTCAGCACTCTTTTTCTGCCTTTTCTTATGTCCCTAACTAATGGAGAAATACCCCAATAAGATCTTCAGCGGAGCTTGCCCCATGGCTCTGTGGAGCTTTGCTGGAGGTGTGGCTTTCTGGGGACATCTTAGATGTCCCCTGCTATGACGTGCCCCAGGAATATTACTAGCCAAGACCACAGTTTTAATTTTTGTTAGTTAACTAACTTGGGTATACTGTGTTATGGACATTGCATACATGAAACCTGGTAACTCTTTAAGGGAAGAAGCCCTGTGGTTGCAGATTTGGGAGGGGATTTTCTGGTCTCAGTCTGGACAGAAGGGCATCCTTATCACTCCTGGTCACGTGGGTGATTCTCTCTGACCTGTCCCTTCACTCAGAGTTCTTGTGAGCTGGCAATAGTGGGTTCTCTTCAGGAGAAACTGGTCAGAATGTGGCTGTGGGAGGAAAAGCTATATCCTGGCCATGGTTGAAATCAGGCTTACCTCTTTGTCACACTCTGGTTTTATTTCAGGACAGGAATTGTCCTAATATTTCAGTTTGTGTTTCAGTCCTGACACTTGCCTGGGACACTCCACTTGTCCCACACAGTAACCACCCCTGGTGCCTGACACCTGACACCAGGTAGACCAGATTTTGAAACTGAAAGTGAGAGAAGCAGAGGCAGATCTGGATGCTAATAACCGGGATGATCTAAGTTTCCTGTTGCTGTGAGTCGTTTGTGTCTTTCTTGTTTTCTCTGGCCACGTGGGCCACAGATTTAACAACATTTGATTTCCAAAGAGAAGAAAGAAGAAGGAAAACACATCGATGAAGAAAACAGTGACGAACACAGTGTTCTCATGGTTTTAAGTCCCTGGCTCTGGTTTGTCCGGGACCAGGACTCCACATTTTCCTTTAGCTACTGGACATTCCAGTGACTGTGGAATGCAGGTCCAATATCCCCATTCACCATCGGTTTTGTCCTTTGAAAACAGAGGACTCTGAAAGCTCTTGTGCTGCCACAGAGAAGGACACCAGCGAAATTTCCCTCTTCCTGTTTTGGGCTGTATTCTGTCACTTGGACCCAGAGAAAATTACAATTCCCACCGAGTTCTTATATGTTTGTGATACATAATAAGTACATTCACCATGAGGAATTGGTACATATCGATATCACATCTTGAACCATGTTTATTTCCCTTTATCCTCCTCTCCTTCCCATCTCCCTTGTTGCCAGATCCCCTTTCTATCTCCCTATTTCCTATCATCTATGTTTTATTTTGCTCTATTAGTTATTTATATTTCAAGTTTCTCATTTAAGAGAAAGTACCTTATATTTACTCATTTGTGTCTGACTTATTTCACCTAGCATTATGGTCTCAAAGTGCATTCACTTTCCTAGAAATGACTCAAATTATTCTTTTTTTGTGGCTGAGTAGTCCTCCATTGTGCATGTAAACCACATTTTCTCTATCCATTCATTTGTCGAGGGACATATCAGCCACTGCCAAGATTTAGCTGTTGTGACTTGTGCTGCTATAAACATGGTATGCATATATAATGTCTTTAACTCTTTTGGGAAGATATCTAGAAAAGAAATAACTGGGATGAACAGAATTTCTACTTTTAGTTTTTTGAAAAATCTTCATACTGATAACCATATTGTTCGTACTACTTTCTATCTCCGCTAGTGAGATAGAGGGTTGTTTTATTCCCCCAACCTTGCCGTCATTTCTTGTTTTTTGACTTCTTTATGATAGTCATTCTTTCTGGAGTGAGAATGAATCTCAGTGTTGTTTTGATTTGCATTGCTGTAATGGCCAAAGATGCTGAAAATTTTTCATGTATGTATTGGTCATTTATACTTTTTCTTTTGCAAAGTGTCTATTTGCTTCAATTCCCCGTATTTTTATTAGATGTTTTATTGGAGGGGGTCTATATATTTGAGTTCTTTCATATTCTAGATATTAGTCTTTTGTCCAAGAATTTTTTTTGTCTGACCTTCTTTTTAGCACTTGTAGGTTGTCTCTGCACTCTGCTGTTTGTATTCCTCTGTTTTGAAGAATGTTTTTAATTGGATATAATCTCAGTTGTTGATTTTGGTATTATTTTTTGTATAATTGCACTTCTGTTCAGAAAGTCTTCTATATTCCTATGTCTTCAAAGTTTCTCCTCTCACAGCAGGTTAAATGCTTTAATAGTTGTCTTTGATCCATTTTGTTTTATTTTAGTACAAGATGTGATGTGGGTCCAGATTCATGATTCTGCATGTGGATAACCAGGTTTTCCAACAACATTTGTTAAAGAGGCTATCTTTTCTCTGACATATGTTTTTGGCCCTTTGGTCCTAGGTGAGGTGACAGAATGTGGCTAGGGTTGTTTCTGCGTCTTCTGTTCTTCATTGATTCACATGTCTGCTTTTGTGCCAGTTCCATGCTATTCGTATCACTGTAACATCTTTGTATAACTTGAAAACCAGGACTGTGATTCCCCCTCATTATTCTTGTTGCCTGTGATTGCTTTTGCTATTCTGTGACTCTTTGGGTGCCATCTAAGTTTTATAATTTTTTTCTTGTTATGTGAAAAATGCTTTTGATTTTGTGTGACATTTAATTAAATCTGTATACCATTTTTGGTAATGCTGCCATTTTGGCAGTATTCATTCTGTTTACTGGGGAACAGGGGAGGTTTCATTTTCTGATGTCCTCTTTGGCCTCTTTTTTCAGAATAGTTTTCATTACAGTTCTTTTACTCCCTTGGTTAGGTTAATTCTGGGTATTGAAGTTTTCGAGCTATTGTGAATGGGACTGTTTTCCTAATTTCCTTCATGATGGGTTCTTTGGTTGTGCTATGAATGAATACTATTGCATTTTGTGTATTGTTCTTTTCCTGGTATCTTGCTGACTATTTATTAGTGCTAAGAACTTTTTGGTAGCGTTTCCTGAGTCTTCTACATAAAAGATCGTATCATCTGTGAATGAGAATACTTTTACTTCATCCTTTCCTATTCATAGCCTTTTTATTCCTTTCATTTCCTGGTTGCTGTGGCAAAAGTTTGAAGTTTATACTGAGAAGGAGTGATGAGAGCTGATACCCCTGTGCTGCCTCTGATTTGGAGGTGATGCTTTCAGTTTTCCCCTTTTTATGGTGATGTTGGTTGTGAATTTGTTATAAATGGGTTTTATCAGTTTGAACTAAGTTCTTCTATATCTGTTTTCATTGGGTTTTTAAAAATCATAGATGGATGTTGGATTTTTGCCAAAGTTTTTTCCTAGATGTATTTATTTTTTTTTATTTTTATGAAGAAAAGTAAAACAAAATTTCGTAACAAAATAATAAGAGAATAGCAATATCGTTGCACATTATTATCTTTAAAGTAGTTACTCAGAGAACAAGATATGGGCATTAAAAATTATCCAATCAATATTAGCACAAACCTTTCTTCTCAATGAACTAAAGGACCCTAGTTATATAACTAGTTTCATTTATTCCCTTTTCCTTCCTTCTTTTTGTGTTTCCCCAATCCTAGTTCCTTTTTCCTTTTGAACAATTCCCTGCCATTTCACATTATCTATTGTACATTTTAGACCTTATTTACTCTTTCAGTTTCTCACACTGGGGAAACAATACAATGCTTACACATGTGAGTCTGATTTATTTCACTTATGAATATGGTCTCAAGTTGTATCTATTTGAAATAATCATGTGACTTTTGTTTCCTTACTTCTATATATGTAATGTGTTTCACTTTTTAAAATTTCATGTTTAACCATCCTTGCATCCCTGGGATGAAGCAAATTTGGTTATGATGTATGATCTTTTTAATGATTTGTAGTATTGTGTTAGTAAGCATCTTGTTGAGGATTTTTGCATCTATGTGCATTAAGGAAATTAGTTTGTCATTCTTTGTTTACAGATTTTTAAGTTCTTGCCTGTTTTTACTACCAAGTTAATGCTAACTTCTGGAAATGGTTTTAGCATTTTTACATCCCTTTCAATTTTGTGAAAGAGTTTGAGAAGTATTAGCGTTAGATCTTCTCTGCAGTTCTGGTAAACATCTATGATGGTTCTGGGATTTTTATAGTATAGTTTTTATTATTTCCTTTATTTCACTATCTGTTATTGGGTTATTCAGGAATTTTTATCTTCAATTTTTGTAACTCATATGTGTTTAGGAATATCTCCATTTCTCATAGGTTCTCCAATATAGTGGAATGTAATTTTTAAGGTAGTTTCTTATCCTCTAATATTTAATAGTATCTGTTTTGGTTTTTGCCCTTTTCATTTCTAATTGCGTTGATAAGGCTTTTTCTTTCCTTTTGGGGGTAAATTTGACTATTTATGAATCTTGTTACAATTTTAGAGAGCCAACTTTTTGATTCATGGATCCTTTCTATTTTCATTTTTATTTTATTTTTAAAATTTTAATTTTTATCAGTGTATTTTTTTGTGGCACATAATTCCACTCATTATTGGGTGTTGGAACCTGTGTGTAACACATCTTAATTCTTTTTACACACCTCTCCTTCCACTCCCTCCCTACTCCACCCATTTTTTGGTCTCCTTCCCTTTGGCAAAAAATGTATCCAGCTATTTCCTATTATCTGTCTTTCGATTTCCTTTTATTTAGACTTTCAGCTTTTCACATAAGAGAAACAAAGTGATAATTAACCTGTGTGTTTTATTTATTTCAGTTAATATTCTGACCTCAAGATGCATCCATTTTCTTAAAAATGACTCAAGTTTATCATTCTTTATGGCTGAATAGTATTTGATCATAGATAAATACCACATTCTTTATCCATTCATCTGTTAATGGATATACAGGTCACTTCCCCGACAGAGCTATATAAGTTGTGCTGCTATAAACATGGGTGTGTATGTATATCCATTTTGACAATATGGTTCTGCTTATCCAGGAGTAGGAGACATAGTTTGATTTTCTTATGTCCTCTTCAATTTCCTTTTTAGAGTACTGTAGTTTTCTGTGGAGAAGTCTTTTACTTCCTTGATTTGGTTATTTCCTAGGCAATTATTTTTTATTAATGTTACCATGAGTCACATTGTTTCCATAAATTCTTTCTCATTAAGGTCATTATTGGTGTACACAAATCCTGTTGACTTTTGTATGTTGATTTTGTAGCTGATACATCATCAAAAAGATCATGCATCATGACCACATAGGTTTCATTCCAGAGGTGCAAAGATGGTTCAACATACACAAATCAACAAGTGCAATATACCACATAAAAGCAAAGACAAAAACTACAGGATTCTATCAGTAGTTACAGAAAAGGCCTTTGGCAAAATCCAACACTTTCATGATAAGCCTGAAGAAAATAGATATAGAAGGACCATACCTGAATTTGGTAAAAGCTATTTATGACAAACCTACAGCTATCATGTTAAAAGGAAAAAACTGACAGCATTCCCTCTAAAGTCAGGAACAGG
Source organism: Dasyprocta punctata (assembly GCA_004363535.1). Lineage (NCBI taxonomy): Eukaryota > Metazoa > Chordata > Mammalia > Rodentia > Dasyproctidae > Dasyprocta > Dasyprocta punctata. The sequence goes on along the minus strand of RJWM01024340.1, from coordinate 10,572 downwards.
ATGACGATATCTACTTTTATCACTTCTATTCAGCATAGTACTTGAAACAGCAGCCAAAGCAATCAGACAAGAGAAAGAAATAAAATGGATACATATAGGATAGGAAGAATTGAAATTATCGTCATGGATGACATGATACTCCATATTGAAGACCCAAAGAACTCCACCAGAAAACTCTTAACAGTAATAACCTAATTCAATATATGTCTTTTCTTCCATTTTTTGATAATATGGATTGAGTTTGCCTATTTTTTTGTTCTTTGAAATAACCAGCTCTTTAACTCATTAATTCTTTATGTTATTATTGTCGACTCAATTCATTAATTTCTACTGTGATCTTCATAATTTCCTTTCTTGTACTAGCTTTTGATGTGACTTGTTCTGTTTTTTCTTGAACCTTGAGGTGCATCATTATGTTAATTATTTGGGCTCAGCCTGTTTTTCTGATATGGGTGTCATAGTTCAAGTTTATAAGGGAAAAGACTTAATTCAGAACACATAATTTGCTTTTATACTACTATAAAACACATAATTGTCTTATAATATTCACCAAAAGAGTCAAATACAAAAGAGTACGAGAGATCTCTACACACACTAGAGACACAACTAATCCAGCTGAGGGCCTGGATCCTACAGCATTGTCCTCCACAAGTTCAGCTGGAGTCCTAGAGTCCATGACAATGTCTCATGCAAGTCTTTATCAAGGACCTGCACTGGGAAGGCCCAAGGGCCAGTGGTGGAAGCTATAAGGTCTGCACTAGAGGGATGAAGGATCTGTACCAGCAGGCTGAGGGATCTGCACTGGAGTCAGGAAGCTACACTCAAAGTAAAGACCTCAGCTCCCCCAAAGAGAACTGCAGCCACCCTCAGTGACAGTGAGGACCTGAGCTTCTCCATTGATTAGAACAACTGAATTCGTATCAGGAAAGCCAGCGTGACATGCTCTTCCAGGAGAAGCAACAGCACACCATCTTCCCCTCCAGTTCTCTTTTTATGCTGTTGGCAACAATCCTCAGGTGGGCCTTCCACACCCAGCACCAGGCTGATTCAGTTCAGCTGTGTGTAACAAGTTGACCATTAGTTAATCTACCACAGTGGGCATTCACAGCAGGAAACTTTTCACTTAGGACTGCTTTCATGTATCCCATACGTTCTTCCATTATGTGATGGTATTATCATTGGATTATAGGAACTGTCTAAGTGTTTCCTTGATTTCTTTTGTGACCCATTTATTATTCAGGAGTGAATTGCTAAATATCCAATAATTATGTGTTTGCGTAATTTCTGTATTTTCTTTTGCCATTGCTTTCTGGCTTCAGTGAGCCATGATCTGATAGTATAAGCATTTTTTATGGCTAGTATGTGGTCTGTTTTGGATAATGTTGTGTGCTGCTGAGAATTTGTATTCTGATGTCATAGGATGGAGCACTTTATCGATGTTTATTAAATCTATTTGTTCAAAGCCATTATTCAATTCTGATATTTCTTCATTGATTTTTTAAAATTAAAATAATTTTGCAATTCCACAATTATATAAGTAGTATCTATCATAATATACATAAATAATGATCTCAATAGTACTTTAAACATTTTTTACAGATAGGTTATGAGTTAGCTTTGCTTCATTGGCTTTTTGCATAGTTGGTTTACATTTGTGATAATGGGGTATTGAGGTCCTCTGGAAATTGTGTAGATAGTTATCTGATCTTTTATGTTGCATAGTGTTGCTTCTATGAAGCAGGGTATGTTGGTTTATGGAACACTTATTTTTTATAATTGTTTTTTTTTCCTGTTGAATCGTTCTCCTAACCAATATGTAGTCACCTTTGCTACTCTGAACAGCTTTGGCTTGTAGCTGAGTTTGTCTGAAGATAGGACAGGTACTCCTGCTTGCTTTGGGGCTTCCATTTCATAGAACATTGTTTTCTATCCTCTGAGACTCTAGTCTATGCTTTTCTTTTGTATTAAATGTATTTCTTATATACAGACTATGTTTTAGTTACGTTCTTACTGCTGAGACAAAATACCCAACACCTTCAAGTTAAAGGAGCAAAGGTTTATTAGAGGTTTCAGTCCATAGTTGTCTGGTTCCAAGGCAGGGTGGCATGGCAGAGGGGCATCGCAGAGAAAACCAACCATGGCAGAGCAGGCAGAAGGCAGGAGACAGCACGCAGCAACCAAGTACCAAGGCTTCTTTCTTTCTGTCCCTTTATATTCCACCAAGATTTTTGATTGGTGTCACCCACTGATTGGCGATTCCATTATCCACACCCAGAACCATGCTAAACCAATTTAGGTATCACACATGCTTAATCTCAGTATCACACACCTATAGTCCATGTGTCTTTGGGGGGGGACATCTAAATAAAAGCCATGAGCCGGGCGTGGTGGCGCACGCCTTTAATCCCAGCACTCGGGAGGCTGAGGTAGGCGGAGCGTTGTGAGTTCGAGGCCGGCTTGGGCTACAACGCGAGCACAAGGCCGGCCTGAGCTACATAGTGCGACCCTGCCTCAAAAAAACCAGGGCCGGGAGTTTGGCTCAGTGCCTTAAGCGCCTGCCCTGGCAGGCGCGAGGTTGTGAGTGCAATCCCCGGTTCCGCAAAAAAAAAAAAAATAAATAAATAAATAAATAAATAAAAGCCATGACAACACCATTAGATTTTGTGCTCCTGTTACTATCTGCCAGTCTTTAGATTGTGGATTTGAGGCCATTCACATTGAACATTATTACTGAAATCTATTACTTACTCCTATTATTGCATTATTTTCTTGTTGCCATTATCCCTCTTTTGCTTAACTGCTCACCCCACTTTGGGTATTCATTTCATTCAACTTTTGCATTGTTGACTTTATTGTCTTATTCTAAGATATAGGTGAAACTTTTTTGATATGCTGGTTTGATAGCCATTAATTTAAGGTGCTATTTATCATAGAAAGGCCTTTTTTTGGTTAATTTTTAAATGTAGTTTTGTAAGATCTATTAATCTAGGTTGAAGTTGTTTTCTTTTAGGTTCTGAAACACTTTATTCAAAGCTCTCCAGGCCTTTACAGTTTGTATCGAGAAGTTGGCTGTAATTCTAATGTGTTTACCTTTTTAAATGATTTGTTACTTATATCTAACAGCTTTTAAGATTCTATTCTTGTGTTGGACTTCTGGGATTTTGACTATGATGTGCTGTGGAGAAACCTTTCTGATCATGGCTATTTGGGATTTTATATGCCTCACTTATGTAACTGTTAACTTTTCCTCACACTTGGAAAATTTTCTGCTACAAGTTTTTATAAACAGGTTTTTTGATGTCATTTTTACTATTTTCTGATATTTTACTAGTTCATTTTCTTAGTCTTCTTTGCATCATCTTGAAGTTGTTGGATCCATTTTTCTATGTTCTTTTGCTGTTTTTAAGGTAAAATCTCTGAATTATGTTCACTTAGATCAGTCTTTCTTTTGGTTCTGACACTGTTTCCTCACATGGGTCAGTTTTGCTGGTGGCGCTTTCAAATGACATTTATATTTCCTCGGCTTCTGTCTGATACCTTTGCATGGACTCTAATTCTTTGCTACACTGTTTGTGTATGTTTTTAGTCATTTCTTTTTGGCTCAGTTAGCTTTTCATTTGTGTCTCTTGTACACTCTTCATTTTGTTCAAGTCCATTATATATTTAGTTGTATCAGGTTTGAATTCACGAAGCACCTTATTGATCTGTTTTTTGTTTCCTTTTTTGTTAGTTTATAATTCAAGTGTTTAGCTTTTGATTTTTTCCACATAGATCAGCTTTGAGAGAGACAGAAATTTTTTTAAGGCATTTTGATGTCTTGTTTTCTCATTTTTTGGGGTGTGCGTGTGTCTGTGTGTTTTGAGGGGTTCAGGTCAATCGTAGTGGAAAAAGTTTGTTGCTGGTATGGAGATCTCTTTAGTTAGTATCTTTCTGGTGATGTCCTCTTGGCTTGACTGACTGTGCACTCTTGTCTCTTGACTTTTGATCTACTTCCTTTAATTTGGAGTGGGGATGCTGTAGTATAATTGGTGCAGCACTTGGTTCTCTGGAAATGAGCCCAGTATTGTTGATGATACTAAAACCCAGATATTGGCAAGGTTTTCTTCAAAGCTTGTCTTCTGGGTCTACCATACTCAAGTACCACTTCCAGGTTTATATCAACCATGGTCTGCCGTGTCCTATGTTTTAAAAACTTTCTGCAAGTTACTACACTGCAGTCCTACAGCTCCATTTGCCACAAGCTGAAGCACAGCATGGTCCTGTTGACCTCAGGTGGCCACAACCCCATGCCTCCTTCCCAGACCCTGTCCCCTCTTGGCCGCCAGTAGTGACTGTCCATGAGGACTCGTGCAGGAACCCAGCTTCATTTGCCTTGGGGATCCAGGAACCCAGTCAGGTGTCTTGGAATACAGCACATAGGATCTGCTAACACAGATACTGGGAGCACCCACTTGTGGAACCTGCTAATGTAGATAGACACTTGGGGACATAAGGATCATTCAGTTCTTTTTAGAGGGCTGGACTTTGAGAGAGTAAATTCCTAGCCCAAGTCAATCTAAACTTATATAAATAAGAAACAATGCATCCATTCATTGGACTTTGTTGCCTTTTTTAATTGATTTTTTCCTTTTGTCTTAATGACTCAAGAGTTTGGAAATAAAATTTCCATAGCTATCTGAAAAATATTTCTGTGTTGTCTAAGAGCTGCCTAAGTAAGAGTTGCTACTGCTCCAAGATGGATTAGTATAACTTCTGGAGCTGTGCTTTGCAGACTGAGATATTTTGAACAAATACACTTCATTAAAAAAATGTAGAATACATGTGGCTTAACATTATTTCCTCTGATAACACCCAGCTAAAGACAGGTTTTCAGATCAATGTGATGTGTATGTTTAAATGTGAAATTATTCGGGAACTTGTAAGTAAGTGTAATTTTGTTTCAACACAAAATCAGACTTCTTTTTTTAGTTTTTGAAATAGAAATTAAATGCTCCTTCCATAGCAGTCTATGTGCAGAGGCCAAATCCTACTCTATAACTGTCGGTTAATTACTGTTGGGAATTCTGTAAATTCCACACTCTGTCTGAAAATTCATAGGATTTTATGTCTCTGTATATGTGATCTGCTTTGTCCTGTGGTAACCCTCAGTGTTGCTGAGTGTCTTCTGCGTCTGGCTCCTGAGGGATGCCTTACAGACATGAACTAAACTAACCGTTACCTCTTCCACACAAGGGACAGCATTATCCAGATATCTGGCCCAAACTCAGGTAAAGAGAGTCTCAGTGACCTGGCTATGTTGTGCAGAAAATGTGTGTGGAAGCAAATTTTGATTTGAGAATCTGTTTATAATTGTCACACTGAAACCAAGGAAGGTATTTAAAAATTTTGACCAAGAAATAAATGTCCTAGATGTTTCTCTGTCTTGCTTCTGATATATAAGAGAGTATGCGCTATACATTTGGTTGTTTCTTGGAAGAATGACTCTAGGGTCCTTCACACATACCAGAATCCACAGATGCTCAAGTCATTTAAATAAAGTGATGTTCTATTTGCATAGAAGGTTCACACATCTTCCCATGTGCATAGATCATCTCTGGATTACTTATAATACAGTAGTACCTCAGTTCATCAGCACTTCTGTTTATAAACAGTTCACTTCTCAAATAAAAGCATTTGGCAAGACTTTGCTTCCATTAACAGACTCTGAATTGGGTGAAAAACATGACCACAGCCATCTTCCCCACATGAACACAAATGTGGTCATGTTCTCCAAAATCATAAAACAAATTAAGTTTATGAACCAAGACACCCCTGTACTTGATAGAATATAAATGCTATGTAAGTAGTTGTAGTGTGTTCAGAGAATTACGACAAGAAAAGAATCAGGGAATGTTCAGTGCAGACTCATTTTTAAAAAAAATTTTTTTATTTTAGAGATAGTAAAATCCAACAAAACCTAACAGAACAAAGTCAATCAAAACAAAGCAGTAGAACTGGTACAGAACTTCAAAGAAAGATACTAGGAAAACAATAGCTACTATAGTATATCTATCTTACTATTTTCAGAATAGTTGACCATTCTATCAGGTATAGTAAAATCAAACCAAAAAACAAAGCACAATAAAACCAATAAAAACAGAATATGAAATAAAGCAAAACAAAATTAATCAGAATAAAGCAAAACAATGAGAACAATATTGGGCCTCAAAGACAAGACAGAAGGGAATCCCCCTATTTGCTATATTGCGTACTGTCATCTTCCTAAGAGATACTCAGACTGCCGGCTCCAGGCCTGTAAAATCAACTGAACAATACAAGCATTTAGTTGCTTTATATACCATATTTGCTATCAACTTAGTCAGTCCTCCGAACCAGCAGGTTGCTTATGGTGGGGGCGGCAGGGGGGAATGTTCTTGATTCTTAGCCTGCGCGCCGGTAGGCACATCTCTTTTTCTTTCTGGAGTCTGCGCCGGTCATGCACACTCACCAGGAAGACAGGCTAGTTGTCTTCTGGTTGAAGCCTCCCTGCCTAACATGGTGGGTTCTCAGGAGGCACATCTCTTTCTCTTCCTGGAGTCCGCACTGGTTGCCTGCACTCACCAGGAAGCTGTCTTCTGGTTGGAGCCTCTCTCCAGACTCATATTTTTATGGATACTTTAAATTCACTTTTGTCTGAATTCATGGATGCAGTTCCTTAGGTACAGAGGGCCAGCTGCAAGCACGGGTACATCTGTGTTCCTCTATATGTATATACACGTATTATACCCAGGGGATGCCCTATGCACATGAATACACAGAATCCATGTGTGTAATAAGTGCTCCAAATGTCCTCTCCTTGTTTTTGATGTTTGAGTCACTTAATGACTTGTGAAAGGCAGTAGTGCTCACCACTGTACCATCATTGCCATTTAATCATTTATGCAAATGTTATGGTTTGGATCTGAAATGTCTCTGCACAAAAGCCTCATATGCTGTCTCTTAATACTGTCATGCCGGGGATTAAGTTGGGGCCTGTGAAGGTGGGCAATGCTGTGCTCATGGCAGCCAGCACACTCAACGTGTACCTAGAGTACACCTGCTATTCTTTCCTAGGATATCAATTTTGGACTATTCAGATAAACTCAGACGGTGTCCAAGTCCATGCTGTGGCTGTAACAAGTTCCCGAGGCTGGATCATTTGTAACACCATTTTTGCTCACAGCTCTGGAGGGTGGAATGCAAAGTTAAGGTGCTGGCAGGTGTAGTATCTGGTAAGGTGAGAAGCTTCTGCTTTCTTTAGCGGAGACCTCCTACTTAGCACCTTTTGGAAGCCTGTCTCTTAATACTGTCATGCTGGGGATTAAGTTCCAACATACAAAATTAGAACACCAATATTCAGACCATAGGAAGTGCTGTGTCATCCATCTGTCAGTAGCCTCCTGGTTTGACAACTGGCTGGACAGACATCGATGGGCCTTTGCTTTCTGACTGAGTTACTTCCTCACTGCTGGGACACCATACCTGACAATCACAGTGTAAAGGAGGAGAGGTTTATTTTGGCTCATGTCTTTAACCCATAGTTGGCTGGCTCCAGGGCAGGAGAGCACAGTAGAGGGGCACGGCAGGAAGAGCTCCTCATCTTCTTGTGGACAAGAGGCAGACCAGCATGGAGGAGCCGGGAGGGAGGTGCACCCTTCCAGGTCATGCCCCTAGTGACCTGTCTCTTTTAGACAGGGCTCACCTCGTAATGTCACATTCAGATATAGTGTCCCAGTTACTGCCTGATGTTTATCTACCAAAATACTGATGGAAATTCCAAAACCAAATTGATTCAAATATCAAAGCTTTACTCTATTGCATTGCCATAGTAACAGTAAAAACAAGTGAAAGCGGGAAGCTGGAAGGGACAAGGAAGAGGTGCTAGGAATAAGGATGGCACAACAATCCCCATGCCCACGGGGGCCAGGACGGGAATCCAGTAAGGATCAGACAGTGAAGTGACTTAGAACATGTATTTTCAGACATGTGCAAGATGAGCTACAAAGATGGAGGACGGGACTGGGGCAAGAGATGAGAAGCAGTTCACACAACCTCAGAGTTGGCCTGAGATGTTATGGGAGCTGATGGTTGACCATGGACTGTGATGCAGACCAGATGTGGTCACTCAGAGTGGGGTTTGGAGCAATTGAACTAGGTCTGAAGTCTTAGGTCTGGCACTAATTTCTTTTCGTGTGGTGTCATAGCCAAGAAAGCATTGCCAACACCAATACCATCACTCTTCTGTCCTATTTTTATTCTAAGTGCTTTATTGTATTTCTTACACTTAGGTCTTTGAGCATTTTGAGTTAACTTTTACATGCGGTGTTAAGGGTTCAACTTTCATGCTTTTGTATGTGGATATCAGGCTTTCATGGTATCTTTTACAGAACACTTTTTCCATTATATCATCTTTACACTCTTAAAAAATATTTACTCATATATACAATGATTTATTTATTGGATTTTTATTCCTCCAATCTGTTTGCCTGTGGTTATGCCAGTACCATCCTATTCTGATTTCTACAGCTTTAAAGTAACTTTTGAATCAAGAAGTGTGAGTCTTTCAGTTTTAGTTTTCTTTTCCAAGATTATTTTGACTATTCCAGATTCCTTGAAATTCCATATGAATTTTAGGAAAGGTTTTTCTATTTCTACAAGAAAAAGTTGTTATTCCTTTAATAGGGATTGCATTGAATGTTTAGATAGCTTTTAATACAGAAATTTTAATGATATTGTCTTCTAATCTATGAACCCAGGACACAGTCTCATTAATTTGTATCTTTAACTTATTTCAGTTATGTTTTGTAGTTTTCATTGTACAGTTCTTTGACCCCTTTGGTTAATTCCTAAATATTTAATTCTTTGATGCTATTGTAAATGGAACTGTTTTCATAATTTCCTTATTAGATTTTCAGATTGGCAATTTTTAGTATATAAAAATTGAACTGACTTTTGTGTGTTAATTTTGTAACATGACACTTGGGTGATATGATTTATTAGTTCTAATAGATATTTTAGGGCGACTTTTTAGGGTTTTTTTTCTATATAAGATCATATCTGTGAACAGAAGTAATTGTATTTTCCTATCAGTTTGGATGCTTTTAATTTCTTTTTCATGCGTAACTGTGTGTGGGTTGAACATTCAGTATTGTGGTGAATAGAAGTGAAACTTGGCATCCTTGCCTTGTTCCTAATTTAGAGCACAAGTTTCAGTCTTTTACTATTTACCATGATGATCTCTCTGGGTTTTTCATATATGGTGCTGTGATTTGAAAGTTTGTTTCCTTAAAAACTCATGTTAGAATTTAATTGTTATTATAAAAGTATTAATAAATGTGACCCTGAGAAGACAACTAGGCCAGGAGGGCTCCCTCTTCACAGGCGGGGTCAGTGCGAGTTTAAGGGGAACCTCAGCCCTCTCTCACTCTCTGACTCTTTCGCTCTTCGGTCTGGAGTCTTGCACTCCAGCATTTCCAGTGTCAGGTGCCCTCGTAAAGTGAATACGAGGGCATCTTAGAATGAGAATTGCTGGCACCTCGGTCCTGGACTTCTGAGCACACAGAATCACGGGAAGTAAATTTCTTTTGTTTACAGATTATCTGGTCTGTGGTGATGCTATTCCATCATAAAATAGACTAAGACTGATGGCTTTTATTGTGGTGAACTAGTTCGTTTCTTCCTAGTTGTTGAGAGTTTTTTATCATGAGAGCGTATTGAGTTTGTCGAATGTTTTTTCTGTATCAGTTGAGAAAATCTTGTGTTTTTATTTTCATTCTATTAAATGACATGTATCACTGCAGTCACTTTCACCAAACCATCTTTGCATCCTGGGAATAAATTCCAGTTCATCTTGATATGTAATTATTTTATTATGCTGCTAAATTCAGTAACACTTTGTTTAGAGTTTTTAACAGTGTCCATATTGGTCTGTTTCTTTCTTTCTTTTTTTTTTTCTTCTGAAATATTTTCCTGGTTTTGGTAATGCTAGCCTCATTGAATGAGGTGAGAAGTGTTTCTTATTTTTGTGAGAGGTGAGAGGTGAAACTTATTTTTTTAATGAAAGTTTGAGAAGGATTGGTATTGGTTTTTCACTATTTGGTAGAATTCATCAATTAAGCAATGAAATCTAGGGATTTTCTTTATTAAAAGATTTACAAATACTGTTTGAATCTCCTTTTTGGTTTAGGTCTAGCTTTAAGTCTATTCTGATTTTCTGCTTGGTTGACATTTAGTCTTGGTAGGTCTTGTGTTTTTTAGACTCTGTACGTGTTTAGATTGTCCAATTTGGTGATGTACAATTGTTCACAGTGCTTTTTATTCTCATTTTATTTTATTTTTTTTTTAAATTTTATTTAAGCGAAGAAAAACAAAACAAACAAAAACTACAACAACAACAACAAAAAAAACGACATATATAGTAAAAACAACAAGCAAAAGAGACAAGCAAACAACTAGAGTAAATACACAACATTGCAGGTTTACAAAACCGGAAGATAGAAGCTTGACAATGGTTGCAATTTGCGCATCGTTATCTTTAAAATGGTTTCTTACATT
>RJWM01024339.1:0-30843 GCA_004363535.1 Dasyprocta punctata | reverse complement strand
CCAAGTGAGAATATACAGACAAAGGCCTTGATTCAAGACCTCTCCCAGAATTTATTATTTCATAAAGAAGAGTGGTTCAAGAATGAGTGACAGTGACAATGGTGGGAACTACACAAGTAACTTGGGCTGGCTAGCCAGGTGGGGAGAAAAGCATCTTTGCAAAATGCAGGAAGAAAGATATGCAGAAGGATCAGTCTGCATAATTCAGTTAAGTTAGCATTTGAATTGTTTTAGGAGGCTGTTGCTTCAGCTTCTGATATGTAAACTTTTGTGCTCTGGGGAGTCATAGACTCTTACTCTGAGGCTGGTACCCAGCTGACATTCCTGGAACTGAGTGGCTCTGCATCCTGCTGTGCTCAATCTTGTCTAGGCAGCACTAAGTAAGGAAACATGGAACTGTCAGTGTGGCCTCTGGGATTACCATTTCAGTACCTTGGCTAACCTTATTTACATCACTCAGAGCCAATTGAAAGGAGAAGGGAATAGTGTAGCTTGCTCTGTACATTTATTGCCTTATTTGCATCACTTAGAGCTGACTGAAGGGAGAAGGAAATAGCATAGCCTGTTCTGTACTTATTAGTGTATGGAAATAAGACTCCATATAACTAATGTTGCTGCAATTGTTCTGCATTATAGGAGAGGTGCCCAGGTAGTCTTCTACAACTAAGTACATCCACAGATCTATGTTTCCTCTGAGAGCTCAGAAAGAAATAGCTCTTTTCCTTTTCCCACTAGAGTGGTTACTGGGTTGGTGATCCTTGACTTTTAGACCCATCACTCCAATCTCTACAATATTCTCATGTGGTATACTTCCTGTGTGTCTTTGTCTCTACATGGTTTTTAAGAAGAACTAAATCATTGTACTTAGAGCTTATCCTTGTTCAGTATGACCTAATCTCAACAAATTATAGTGCTAAAAATTCCCAATAAGATCAAATTCTAAGTTTCATGGTAGGCATGATCTTCGGAGGAAGAGGGAACTAATCACCAAGTGTAGGCACAATTGAAATATACCTGCCATAATAAAGCAAAATAGCTCTCAACAGGATTGGGGCAATCTGCTTGTACTCTCTTTGTACCTAATAGAAGAAAACTAAATCCAGCTAATTCACTGTAATTTAAAATATACTCAATCTGGCATCCATTCAAAAATTGTGAAGTTTACTTACAAAAAGTAACCACATGTGGTCAAAAATGGTTATATTTCACATATTCATGAAATAGACAGAGAAATGAGGAATTTCAATAGAGACTTGAACTTGTATAAAAAAGAGTAAATGGAAATAACAATTAGAATTTCAATAACTGACATTAACAATTCAGTATAATAATGGGATTGATTACTGGGATCTGTTGATTATACAGAACAGATAAGAGGTTTAATAAGAGCCCAATATGAGAAATCCAGTATGTATAAAGGTTATAAAATGTAGAAAAGAGTACAAGAATCATTTGGAGAACAGTGCTATGGTCTACATATGAATAAAGGCAAACTCTTAGGAGGGAGAAAACGAGACAGGATAATATTTTAGACAAGTTGGTCTAGAATTTTCCAGATAAATAAATTATGACCCATAAAAGAAGCTTTAGAGACCCCAATAAGAATAAAATTGTTTAGATACATTACTAAATGACAGTGAAGAACAAAAGGCAGAGGAAAATATTTGAAGCCAGAAAGAAAAAAGATACATCATTCTTAAAGACCAACAGTAAGTGAGCAGCTGAATTTTGAACAGAACAAATGAAGTCACAATATAATGCATTGGACTCTTAAATGGAAAGAAAATTAACTGCCAACTTAGAATGCTATTCTTGATGAAAGTATCTTTTAAAACTGAAACACACACAAAAAAATAATAATTGTCAATAACAGACCTGATTTACAAGAAATTTCTCCAGACAGAAGGAAAGATGTAACCACAGAAATTCAGGAAAAATGGAATAGTAACAGGAAGCAAATAATTTTGTAATTTCAAATAATTATTTGTGAGTTGAAACAACAATAATAATGCCTTGTATAATTTAACATAGTTTATATAGCAGTAAAATAAATGCATCATAACACAAAATAGCAGGCAGGTTGGTTAATGGAGTTAAATTGCTTTAAAGTGCTTTGGAAAATAATAAAAGTACTTAGTAATTTAACATTGAGTGCAACATCTTGTTCCTAACTCCTCCCTCTCTGGTTTTATCTGGCTCTTTCCTTCTTCCCCTGCTTCCCAGCTACCAGGAAGTGAGCAGTTTTCACTATTCACCACAAGCCTAAAAGCAGTGGAGCCAGATTGCCATGGACTAAAATCTCTGAAACTGTGAGCCAACATACATCTTCCTTTCTTTAAACTGTTTTTCTCAGGCATTTGGTCACAGAGACAAAAAGGGCAACTAGCAGAAAAGTTAATATACATAGCTTACAGTTGCTATAACAAAAACACAAGTGCAAGGATTCTTTTTATAGTTACAAAAAGTCTGTCATAAAAATTTAAAATAAAAAGAGTTCAAAGGGGCCATCCTAAAATTGGGACTAGTGTATGGGAAATGGCAAGAGATGACAAACTCTGTCTGTATAATATTTTGAAAGTTAACACATTTTAAAACAAAATTGTTGTGCTCAAAGTTACATATTTTATTTGCTTCATTTAAAAATCTTTTAATGAGAAAAGTTAGAAATGAGGCATAATTCATGTCTACCATTCTGGTGAATTTCCATTACTCCTGTAAGAGCAGTTCACATACAGTACCATTTTGAAACAATCTTCACTTTCCTGGTCAAATCTCATTGTTTTATTGTCTGAACTATTATAGTGCTTTACACACGTTTTTACATCTCTTAAGTCATCCCTGTGTCTTTATCGTTTCAAGTCTTCTTTCTGGATACAACCAGCAAAACTGATACTTTTAGGATGATCCATGCATGTTGAAAGAACATGAAGCCTTTCTGTTCCTTATTGTATAGCAGTGATGGAAAGCAAAGGGCAAACTGCAACCCAAAATTACCAATATTGCAATTAAATCTGAATATTGATGTTATAATTTAGGAAAAAAGATAATACATACTTTAAGATCATTTGTCTAGAAAGAAAAACATGATGATATTTGTACGAGGGTTTTTACCATCATTGTTGTAGGGAAAGAAATTCTATTTTTCAAAGTTTCATTTATTGTCAATCTTTGGACATTTTCTTGAGTCCTGAAGCAGGCAGTTTTGGTCTCCTGCTTGGTGCTTTGTCTGTGCTACATTTGACAGTTTTGGTAGACTTATTTGGTTGACTTCCCCATTCTTTTTTCACAGTAGTTTTCTCTATTCAGTCACTTGTTTGATTCTACTTTAAACTGGGAATCATAAAGCTCAAACATTGAGAAAAGTGTTAATTATGCAGTGTGTTACCAAGCTCCATTGCTGAATTATTACTATTTCTTTGTTGGTAACCAAGTCTTAGTGTGAAAAATTTCAAACTCATGCAGGAAAAAAAAAAAAAAAAGCAATTAACTGATTCCTACCATACAACTTCAATAGTTACTGATAGTTGGATAATCTTGTTTTAGTTATACTCTTATTTACAGTGTTTACAAATTATTTTGAAGCAAATTTAAGGCATGACATAAATTCATCTATAAATATTTACGTTTTTAATTTTTTATCAGTACATGTATGCAGTACATAATGATGTTGGTACATGTACATAACACATCTTATTTCTTTTTTCCCTTTCTCCACCCCCTTCCTTGTTCCTCTTCCTATTTCAACATTTTATTTCTACTTCCCAGTATCTGTCAAGTATTTTGGTTCTTATTTGTGCTTTTGGTTTCTCACAAGAGAGAAACAAAGAGATATTTAATCTAGTGTGTATGACTTACTTCTCTTAAAAGTATGGTCTCATGGTGCATCCATTTACCTAGAAATGTCTCAAGTTCACACCTTTTAAGACAGAGTAATATCTCATTGTATACAAAACCTGTATTTTCTTTATGCATTCATCTGTTGTTGGAAAAATGGACTGGTTCCAAACTTAGTTTTTACAAATTGTTCTACTATGAACATGGAGGTGCATGTATCACTATGGTGTGATGCTTTTTTATGCTTTAAGGAAGATACCAAGAAGGGGAATAGCTGTGTGAAATGGAACCTCTAGTTTCAATTTTTTGAGGAATCTCCATACTGATTTCCATATTCATTTCACCAATTTACATCTGTCCAACAGTGGAGAAGGTTCCTTACTCCCCACACCCATGCCAGCTTTGGTTGATTTCTTGATGATAGCCATTCTTTCTGGAGTGAGATGGAATCTCATGGGGCATTTATTGAATGACTTGTAATGTTGAACATATTTTCATATATTTATTTGCTCTTTGTACTTCTTCATCTGAGAAGTATCTATTCATTTCAGATGCCCATTTTAGGATTAGGTCTTTAAATTTGAGAGGTCTGATTTTTTGAGTTCTTGATATATTCTAAATATTAGTCCTTTGTCTCAGGAATGACTGGTAAATTTATTTTTCCCAATCTGTAGTTGTGTTTGCACTCTGTTGGCAGTCACTTCTGCTGTGCAAAAGAATTTTAATATGATGAGATCCCAGTCGTTCATTCTTTGTAATATTTCCTGCACAGGTCTGTTCATGAAGTCTCTGCCTCCATGCCTGGTAAGAGTATCACCTATTTAATCTTTCAGTAGATTTAGTGTTTATGTTTTAATATTTAGATCTTTAATCCATATTGATTTTACTTTAGTTTATAGTGAGAATTATGGGTCTAGTTTTAGTTTATGGCATGTGGAAATCCAGTTTTTCCAGTACCATTTATTATAGAGACTGTCTTTCTTCTAGTTAAGATGTTTGGCCCCTTTATCAAAGATAATGTGGCTGAGTGATTTTGGAGTTGTTTCTGCATCATCTAATCTGTTCTACTGATCCTCAAGTCTGTGTTTTTTTTCTTCCATTACCATACTGATTTTAACACAGTAGCTTTGGTAGTATTCTTTCAAGTCAGGGATTGTGTTGCTACCTGCCTTGCCTTTGTTATCCAGAATTGCTTTAGCTATTCTATGTATATTCTGGTTCCGTATGAATTTTAGGATTGTTTCCTATAATTTTGTGAGATATGCTATTTGTATTTTGATTGGGATTGCATTAAATCTGTATACCAGTTTTAGAAATATGGCCACTTTCACTATATTTGTTCCTCCTAGCCAAGAGCAAGAGATATCTTTCCATTTTCTGATATCCTTTTTGAGCTCCTTTTTCAGAGTACTGTAGTTTTCAATGTAAAAGTCTTTTAATTACTTTGTTAGACTGATTCCTAAGTATTTCACTTTTTTTCAATGACATTGTGCATGATGTGGTTCCCTTAATTTCTCTCTCAGTGGGTTTGTTATTTGTGTACAGGAATGTTATTGATTTTTGAGTGCTGACTTTGTATCTTGCTACACTACTGAATTTAGTTATTAAATCTGGAATCTTGTCATCTGCAAATAATGATAACTAAAATTTTTCCCTTCATAACCTTATTTCTTTTATTTCTTTTGTCCAAGCATTCTGGTTAATGTTTCCAGAGCTATACTGAAGAGGTGTGGTGATAGAGAGTAGTGATTTGAGGTCCAGAGCTGCATCTTCTTTCTGTGCCTTTTCATTTACTATTTTTTAAAATTTGTTTTCTGCATTGATGCTTGATTCTGAGTTGTTTATTTCCTCCTTCTGATTTTTCATTGATTCATGTTAGTATTATGTTATTCTTTTGCATTATCTAGCAGTTTTTGGGTTGATTTTTCATGGTCCTTTGCTATTTTTAAATGTCTTTTATTTAATGACTGTTAACTGCTAATGTGTTTTGTAGACCTGATATTCTGTGCTCACAATGGTTGATTCTCATGTATATACTTTCAATAGAATTTTTAATCTCCTAAACATTTCTTTAATCTGTTTTATGGAATCCATTTCTTTTGTATGTTGGGCATTCACTGCTTCCGCCACTTTCCCTAACTTCTCTATTTTTTAAATCTGTGTTTATGCTAGATTCATTAATCATGTCCTTCATTATGGTCATCATCTCTTTAATTGTCTGTGAAATTATTTGCAAGTTTTTTTTTTCCAGAGCCAGATTGATCTGCTTTCTTAGTTCTGTTGCTACTATTTCAGAAAGTTTAGCTGGGTGGCTTTTGATTTCTTCCACCTCAGTGCTGCCTGGATTTGTCTTGGTGGAACTGGAGGTCCAGGGCTACATCTCCTTCTATGCCTTCTCATTTTCTTTTTTTAAAAATTTGTTTTCGGCATTGATGCTTTTATATTTCTTAGGTAGCTTTTTTACTAGTATCAAGAACACCTTATGAAATGATTACTTTGCAGAGATGCCTTCTAGGTGTAGCTGGCATCTGACTTTTGAGTCCGTCTCAAGATCTTGCCTCTTCTGTTTATGAGGGATGAGAAATTGCTGCCTATTTGGCCTACCAGCCAGTTCTTTGGTGCTGGCCTATGGAATTGTTAATAAACCACAGACTGTGTTGGTATTACTAAACAAGGAAGAACAGTGAAGTGACTTTACTTTCAGGAGAAAAAATTAACAGGATAAGAGGAAACAAATAAAGAAATAAAAGAAAATAAAGAGATTAGAGACAAACCTGCAGGACAAGGGAAGATTACCCAAGTTTAGAGTGAGTGGTAAAGAAGACAGGAGGAAAAAGAAGAATGGAGGTGGAGAAAAGGATGAAACAAAACCAGAAAACCCTAAAAGACAATATTCACACTCATGAAAAATCAACAACAAACAATCAAGAAAAAAAGAGAAAAAAATAAAAAAATTTCTCTTGATATCAAGCTTGTGGTTATCTTCCAGGTCTACAGTGTGTGGTAGTGTTTGACTCAGGGCATATCTTCGATGTCTCTGGTAGACAGAAGAGTCCGATGGAGTCCAGATCTGTGCTGGATAATCCCAGCAACTCTGCAGTGGAAATGGGTGGGGTGCTGATTCTCATGCTTTCAGTTTCATAGAAGTTCCGGCTGATCCTGGTCTCTGGTTGTGGAGTTGGGGCCTTACTTGTTCAGCCTACAACAGTCTGAGTGTTTCTTGCCAGCCTGACCTCAGCTCCCCGACCCTGTATTTCTCCTGTGGTTGTGCCTTACCCAGTCATTGGGAGCCCAGCTATTGTAGTTCACAGCATCCACTGCTCCTTTGCACTGGCGAGTTTCTCCATGGAGGCCTCTGGTGTTCCATACTTTCACTGTATTTCTGTAGATTCATTCTTCCTCTCTCACACTGTGAGCTGGGAGTCAGGGAGGAAGTACAGCTTGTCATCTCATTTTTCTGCATTAGCGTCCATCTCTTCACTTCCCCTTTGGGCTCCAATTCTCCCCTCAGATCCTCCCTGGTTACTGGGGGTCCACCTCCCTCCGTCTTTTCTTCCCCACATTGTTATATTCCAGTGTATGAATTCTGAGTCTCAGATTGATCTGCTGGTGCCTACTGCTCTGACATCTTCCTGGCAATATTTAAGTTTTTAAAAATCTAAATAATAAGCCGGGCGTGGTGGCACACGCCTTTAATCCCAGCACTTGGGAGGCTGAGGTAGGAGGAGCGTTGTGAGTTCGAGGCCGGCTTGGGCTACAACGCGAGCACAAGGCCGGCCTGAGCTACACAGTGCGACCCTGCCTCAAAAAACCAGGGCCGGGAGTTTGGCTCAGTGCCTTAAGCGCCTGTCTGACAGGTGCGAGGTTGTGAGTTCAATCCCCGGTGCCGCAAAAAAAAAAAAAAAAAAAAAAAAAAAAAAAAAAAAAAAAAAAAAAAAAAAAAAAAAATCTAAATATTAATTATTTAATGTTATCAATAGCTAGTCTGTGTTCACATTTACCTGTTTGTCTTATAAATATATGCTGGTGTGTATGCATGTTTGAGTTGGGATCTATGCATAGTAATTTTGTATATACTTTAAGTTTCTTTTAGTCATATGTTTTCCCACCATCTCTTTTTCTTTTCTTGTAATTCATTGCTGAAGAAAGTAAGTTTTTATTTTTTGTTTTCTGGTTATTTTGTTGTCATTCTAAGTAGTTACCTACAGTTTGGAATATGTTTATTGTATCTATTTGGTATAGGTGAGCAAGTTATTTTGTCCCTTGAATTTTTGCAAATTGACAGTCACATTAGAAGACTGTCTGGATTTCAGCTCCCATTTCTTGTTCATTTTACAAAGCTACTTCATAGGTGTTGTTCTGCAGTTCCTTCAGAAAGTATGTAGTGTCTATAGCACTCCTTATGATGCTATCAGTTATTAATGATTATAGCTTAGATTCATTAATTCACTAGAAAGTTGCAAAATGGTGATTTTTGTTACCATTTTTCTATTTTAAAATTTTTATATTAGCTTCAAAAGCACTCAATATGCTTCAAGGCATGCAATTTTATTTTCATCTATCCTTAAACTGTTCATCTTTATGCTGCAGAACTAGGCAAGCCTACTAGTTTTGGTAGTTTTCTTGCTATTTCAGACTATGCCTACTATGCCTTCCTTGCCTTAGACAACATCAGTCATTTATCCAAAAAATTTTAGTTTCTTTTAGTGGAAATGGGATTTAAACATTAATACCTAGATCCTGAGGGAAGGCTGCCACTTTTGGTGGTCTTAAATCTGAGTGAACGCAACCTAGTGTAAAAAAGGAGGGGGCTATATAATCAAGTTGACTGAGATTTAAATTTTGACTATGATTCTTATGCTTAAATTTAGCCAGATTACTTAACATCTCTGGTCCTCATTTTCTTTCTTTTTAAAAAAATAGGTTGTTTGTAACATAACCATGTAATTCATTGTATAACTCTTACCACTTTGAAAGACAAAAGGGTATCTTATAAATTGCACTAGGGTACCCATTATAAATGAGAACTGCCCTAAGAAAACCGGAATATACTGTCATCTTAATTCTAGGGTGTTATAATATTTAAAGATAACTCATAAATATGCAAGCTTTACTTTGGCCAAAGTAGTGATTGAGTAATTGGAAGTAGTACTGCTCATGTTCACTATCTTTTATCTTTCTTTCCTATCCCAAATTTAGGCTCTGACATTTGTTATCTTTCAATTCAGTGACACTGATATTAGGAAAGACAGTACTTCTTTATCTTCTCCAAAATCCTTTTGTTGGCAAGCATTATGCATCACCATATGTAGCAGCAGATGTGGGCATGATCCTGCCCAATCCCCTGAGACCCTCTCACACCACTGTGCTCCAGATAACTTCCATTTCCTAGTGTGTTCATCCCTGTGCTCATGTGTGAGATAGACTAAAAGTACTAGGAAACTGACATATTCACACAGCAATCACAGGCTTCTAAGAGCTGGTATATAACTCTCTCAGACTTCTTGTCTCTCTGATGAAATATTCTGTGGTGTGCGTTTCTAAGGGTTTCCATATGGGATCCAGATCCAGTTATTAACTCCAATGGTTGGTTCAATTTCATATCATTTATTGGCTGCCCCCCCATGTCACTTGTTCTGTACATCTTATGAATTCACTTGAACTCTTATTTTACAGTGTGTGCTGGAGAACCCAACTAAAGACCCTGGGACATGTCATTACTGTGAGATGTACTGGATGGGAAAGAGGTTGTGCTTTTGGTCATTTCAAGTCCACTTCACTGGGAACAAAAGAAGGGTAGATGCTAATGTTTTGGAGTGCTTTCTCAAACATATTTGTACTGACTAGCACTTTTACACAACGTGGCTCTTTCCATAAGTTAGAGTTGCTACCATGATGGATAAGGAGCAGGTACCATAATTAGAGACAGTGGGTGTGAGTAAATACATTACTGAATGTCTCTGCCTCATTTCCCAGCAGAAATGTTATAACTTGATTAATACTTGGAAGCAATGGTCTTGTAGACTCAGAAATACTTTGTATTTTGATTTTTTAAATATAAAAGGCAGTAAAATAATCAATGAATGGAAAGGCGAAACACTGGTGCAGATGTGACATTCCCATGCACATACCCAGACAGCCTAAAAAAAAAAATCAATAAATATTTCATACCCAAAATGATATTTCTGGTAGAGAAAGACAAAAGGGAACAACATTTACTGAGGAGAGATGAGTACATACTTGGTACTTGAAGTCTTTTAGTGATCGCGTTTTATGAGGCTATTAAGATGAAACCCTTTAGGTCTCACCCCTATTATCTGAGTTATTATTGCAAATTCAGATCTTCTGGGTTTCTCTTCATCACATAACCCTTGTGCCACGATGACTTGTAAATTCTGTCATTGTGCCTCCCATCTTTCAACGTGCCTCCCATCTTTCAATGGAGTCCTTTGGAATTTAAACAAATTTCCTTATTTTTTCAACACTTCCTTTGAATGTTTATTTCTTCTTTGTCAATAAATCCTTGCTTTGACCTGACAACCCAAATCTTTGCAAGTACAACTGTTGTTTTCATAGACTTGTTGAGATATAATTGATACTTAACAAATCTCATGTGCTATAAGTGGCTTTTTTTTCAGTTTTTGTATTTGTGTGCAGCCTTGAAATCATCAGCATAAGATAATGAAAACATTATGCAAAAAGCATTCCTCATACTTCTTTGTAGTCTTATCCTCCCACTCCAAAGGGTTTTATTTTATATTCTGTATCCATAGTCTTCTAAGGTCTTGCTTAAAGCTTGTAAACAAATTAGTGATCTCTCTTCTTCATTCAAAAATCCATAGTCACTAAGATAACCTTCTAGCTTTCCCTCCTCTTTTCTATTATATGTTAGACATTTTTCAATTTGTTCTTTTCAACAAAAGCTTTCTAAATCCCAGCTTAGTATTTTTATCTACACTTCTACAATGACATTATTTATGGGGTAGCAACCAACATTTCCTGGGTGACTCAGTAAACACTGACTTCTGAGTTTTTGGCCTCCTCACTGCCTATGATCTCAGCCAACAGATTTCATGGACCCACTTGAGACTTTACCATCATTTTTAACTGAACCTCCTCCAAAGTATTGGCTTCAGACATACTCTTTGACTAGTATCTCATCTTCTCTTTGTGACTCATTTATTCTTAGGTTCAAATTTTAATAGCACTATATTAAAAGCTATTTAAACTCATATCCTTCCATTCTACACACAAAAAATACATTACCAACTTTCCAAATTACACTGGTTCATAGAATAATAAAATGTTGGGTAAATGCTAAATTGAAGGATTCCCTAAGTTGTTTTACTTTACAGTGTGATCATGTTATTTTGGAACATATATGCTACATGTACTTGTATAATGCTAATTTAGGTAGAAAAGATTGAATTTGAGTTTATGAATTTGAACTATTAAATTTATGATGTTTCCAAAGTAATAGGGAAGGTGTATTTAATGTTTACTTTTAGGTAACAAATTGTCTTATAGTAATTTATTAAAGTCAACTATTCAAGATTTAAACAAAAAATTAGTAGATAATTTCAGTAACTGCTCACTTTTCAGTTATCCACCTCTTCCCTTCATTATAAAAATTTCAACATATGGCTAGCAATCCTAATATTTCATGAGGTTTGTTTCCCAGAAAACATGAGACTTTGCCAATATCAACATTTAAACTTTCAGTTAAATTGAGCAACTCACAAAAGTATTGTTTCCTGTGAGTCTCATTTTAAATGACACTAGGCAGTTACTCTACGAAAAAGTCAACCTTGGTTATACCTGAGTATCCGCTTTGTTTGGTTTGAGGAGCTGAAAACTCTTGGAGATGACCATACCACTCTTTGGATTCTTATCTCTTTCAAAAATGCCTACAAATATGAGGACATTTATTAACAGCTTTTAAACTCTACACTTCCTAGCTCATTACCTCCTATTTTCTGAGAAAAATATATTGTACTTTCTTTGTTCTCACACTTATAAATGACCTCTACTCTCCTCAGCACCATCAGTGAATAGCTGTTCCTGCTATTGCTTTGAGGAAAATAGTCATATTCTGAGGAAGATGCCCATGTTACACTAAATCTGTGTGGGTATAAAAATATACACACATATGCATTCATGAATCTTAACTTATTTCTATTTTTTTCCACTTTTGGAAATGGAGTGCTTTCTCAGCCAGTCCTTCTATTTCTGCTTGTAAGTTTACCCCCTTTCACCTTTCATGGACTTCTCTCTCGCCTTTATCTTCCTAATCCCTTAACTGTAAATTTCCTTTACCTTGCTTTTCTTTTCCTTTCAGCTGTAAATGTACTTTGGTGTTTATCATTAAAAATCAATCTATTTGCCTATTATCTCATTATTACCGCTCTATTTATCCTGCTCTCTTACTGAAAAATGTAAAAAAAAATTTTTTTTTCTCTTCCTCTATACTGCCTCACCTCGTGTATCTCTTCTTCCCAGTCAGAACACAGAGCCTATTAAACACAGGGGATGTTTATTATAAAGGATTGCTAAACCACAACAAGAATAATTATGAGATCTAAAAAATTCCATGTGTTACCCAATGTCTGAAGGAGAGTATCCTAGTCTGTTGAGGAACTACAACAAAAATATTACAGATTGTGTGTGATGTTAAAAACAACATAATCTGATATGGAGATTGAGAAAATTGGTTTAAGACAAAAGTGCTGGCAGAATTATGAATATTCACTTCCTGGATTATAGATGACTGGTGGTGACTTGATGAAACAGTGAGAAGCCTTTATCAGAATTTTTAAAAAGGGCACTGGGGCAGGAGAATAGAGCATAGCCAGCTGGATGGGCAAGTGGGCATGATCTATCAATAACAGAGATCCAGGACTGATTTGACAAAAAAAAAAAAAAAAAAAATTCCAAGCCCTGCACCTCTTACCAGTCAGAAAGTATTCTCTCCAGTTTTTCTGGTGGGAAAACAAGCAGATTTTTGATAGGCATCTTAGTTACTTTTCCTTTGTTGCTGAGATAAAACACCTGACACCCAAAATTAGGGAAGGAAAGGTTTATTTAGCTTACAGTTTTGGGAGGTTTCAGTCCATAATCAGCTGGTTCCAAGGCAGGGTGGCATGACACTGGGGCAACACTTCAAGGCAGCAGCTGACCAAAAGCAGCCAGAGTAAAAAGGGCAGCAAGAGTAAGCCTCTTTTCCTCCCTTATATTGTACATAGGACACCCTCCGCCCCCAGGGTGGGTGTAGCATTCACAAATCTCCTTGCCTTCCTTTGCACAGGATGAGGATATTTACAAAGTAAGAGCCCTGGCTCTCCGCTGAGCCTCTCAGTTAAATTTCTGACCTTCTCAAATTGACACAATGAACAGGTAACTGCTTGTGCTCTACACCCCAGGATGCAGAGCTGCTGAGTTACTTAATTAAGCTTCTAGACTTCTCAAGTTGACACAATGTATAAACCATAACAATAGGAAAGTTTAGAACTAATACCAGCCTGAGGAGTGAAAGATAGAAAAGACTGCCAGTGTTAACCTTGTTGCCACTGTAAGCTCTTTCTGTGGTCTGCTCTCACTCTGCAGAGCATACTTGGTTTCCTACCTTTAATAAAAGTAAAACCTTACTACTACCTTTTGTACATTTCCTGTCCAATTCTGTTCAGGACAACAAGAACTTAGAAAGAATCTAAAAGAATCTGCAGCACACCAATCTCTGGAGGGTTCTACCCTCATAACCTAATAGCCTCTCACAGGTATCACCTCCGAATAGCATCATATTCGTGTTTAAGATTTCAATATATGAATCTGGTGAGGATTTAAGTATTTAGAGCCTAGCAAGAATATCCAAAAAAGCACAAACATTGAAAAGAAACTCTGATTCCAGGGCTGAAGATCAGACATTCTTGGAGAAAATTGCATACTCCTGGATAGCAGAGATACTCGTTTGTTTCTGTGGAGGCTGGTCTCACAGCTATGTAGAAATTGTGTGGACTCTGGAGAAGCAGAGACAAGACTTACATGCCATGAATAACACAAAAAGATTATTATCACTATGAGACTTATGGGATGGCCTAAGTGAACACAGGGGAAAATCATAGAAAAACCTATTCATTTAAAAGGTAGCTGAAAACTTTCCTAATCTTGGGTAAGATGTGGAAATCTTGGTATAGGAGGCCCAAATAAACCCAAATAGATTTGACCAAAAAGGTTTCCACCATTGGCTGTTCTAGTTGAATATTCAAAATAAACTGTGAAATATTCAAGAAAGGAAATTTGAACATCAGCACTATAAAATTGCCAAGTCACATTTAGGAACACTTTTGTTAAGTTAAACTGTATTTCCTAGTAGAAACCCTGTGGCACAGTGGAGAACAGGATGAAAATTCTAAAAGAAAAAACAAAAGCTACACGTCAATCAAGAATACTATAGCCAGAAATAGGTTTGGTGGCACAAGTGTCTAATTATAGCATTCTCAGAAACAGGCAGGAGTATTGCAAGTTTGAGCCCAGCCTGGAATGTCATACTACCTTAGTTACTTTTCTTGTTGCTGAGACAAAATGCATGATGTCTCCAAATTTAAAGAAGGAAGGTTTATTTAGCTCACAGTTTGTAGAGGCTTCATTTCATAGTTGCTTGCCGCACGGCGAGGTGGCATGGCAGAGGGGAATTGTGGAGGAAAAATGGTTCATGGTGGGCAGAAAGCAGGAAGGCAGCAAAGCAGTGAAGCAGTGAGGAAGCAAGCAACTAACAGAAAGTGACAACATAGCCCTGCTTCTGTCCTCTGTATTCTGTTGAGTCCACACACCTTTGGAGTGAATAGCATTCACAACCAGGGTGGGCCTTCCCATTATCCACACTCAGAATTATGCCAAACCAATCAGTGGACTAACATAGCAATCACACATCCTTCATCCCAGCATCACACACTTAATCCCAGCACCACATACTCTAGATTCAGCCACTTCTGAAAAGCCTCACCTATGACTGCATGACACTTTGGGAGGACACATAGACATAAGCCAAACCATACTCTCTCTCTCTCTGAATTTAAAAGTAGATAAAAACGTTTTTTAAATTTTATTTAAAAAAGTTAAGCAGAAATTCATAACAAAATGATAGGAGAATAAAAATAGTTAATACATTGAATATTGTCATCTTCAAAGTACTAAGAGCACAAGATATAAGCATAAAAATTTCTCTAATCAACATTAGCATGAACCTTCCTTTTCAATGAACTAAGAGACACTAACAGTTTAGCTATTTTGGATTTTTCTTCCTTTTCTCTTCCTTCCTTTCCCTGTTCCTCCATTCTAGTTCCTTTTTCTTTTTAGACAGTTTCTTCCCATTTCACAACATTTACTGTACATTTTAGACCTTATTTACAATTTCAGTTTCTTACACCAGGGAGACAATATGATGTTTACACATGTGTGTGTGATTTATTTCACTTGTGAAATATGGTCTCAAGTTTCACCTATTTACTAAAAGTCTCAAGTTTATCCTTCTTCATGGCTGAGTAGTAGTCTGTAGCATAAAGCTTATCACCAATCTGGTTTGGGGCCAGAGGTCACCAAAGGGTGCATAATTTGGCAGAGCACCATCAGTACCTCCTTGAATCTGCACCACTGAACAAAGGTACAGCAGCGAATTACAGTGCCTTTGCTATGAAAAGTTTAAAGGAATTCTATTGGTACAGAACAAATATTGATGGGTGAATTCAGAGCTTAGAAACAATAAATTGACAATAGGCACACCATTTATTTTTTAGAAGAATCTGGTATGTGTTTAAAATTTGAAAAGTGATTTTTTGTTTAGTTCTGGAACACCCTCAACTCCTTTCTTTTCTTCATTATTTTATCCTCTCCTTCTGACACACAGTTATTCCTGCCTTTCACATTTTCCATTTCATTTTCTTTCTGGGCTATTTCAGGCTGCATTGTGTTAGTTTAAGAGAAGGGACTTGAAATTTAAATTCTGGTTCCACCAGTACATTACTTTCATAAGCTCAGATGCATAAAAAGACTTGCAAGTTTCTGTAAGGTATATTCATGAAAGACTTTCATAAAGGCAGGAAATAGGGCTAAAAGGAGAAAAAGAGAAAGGAGAAAGGAGAATTATAGAAAAATTTTACCACCCCATTAATGGCAAATGATAATTTAGTTGTTCTAAATTCTTGGCAACCTAAGGGAAATGAGAGGGGATAGACTAAATGAGGCAAGGAGACAGAGTATAGCATAGCATATATTAATAAATTACCTACTGCTTGGTGTCAAATGCAATTGGATGCCTCCCAAGAGGCCTTCTGCTAGAAGTCATGTGCAACCCTTTATAAGGAAGAATCTGAGAAGGATTTATTCTCTATCATTCATGTCCCATAGATCCAGGTTTGTCAAGTAGGAAGGAACCCCATTTGGCCCTGTCTGTGTTTGCATGCAAGCCAAGTGCATCCTTTTTCAGCAAGGGACTCTGGACCCAGACATGAAGTGAGGTGCCATCAAGATGTGATAGTTGCTCTGGTGGTGTCTTGTGGAAGCAAGTATCTGAGTACATAAACACAAGTGATGCATAAGAGGTGTCAGGAGCTGTGATTCAATGCTAGTAATTTTATTTCTGAGTTTCTGAAGTTGAAAAATTGACCTTCCAAGCATACCAAAAAGTTTGAAGGCATAATTATGTACCCTACACAAGCTTCTTTCTTTTCTTTTCATTTCTTTCTTTCTTTTTCTTTTTCTTTTCTTTTTTTTTTTTTTTTTTTTTTTTTTTTTTTTTTTTTTTTTTTTTTTTTTTTTTTTTTTTTTTTTTTTTTTTTTTTTTTTTTGTACCATGGATTGAATTCACAACCTCATACTTACCAGGTAAAAACTTGAGCCACTGAGCTAAATCCCTGACCTGAGCGTCTTTTTTTTTTTTTTTTTTGACGTAACTACTTCCAGCTTTATCTTTATACTATGCCTTGCTTGTAATTCTTTTTTTATGGAAAAAAAAGTAAAAGAAAATTTCAAAACAAAATACTAGGATAATAGCAATAGTTAATACATTGACTATTGTTATCTTCAAAGTAGTTACTCAGCGTACAAAATATAGGCATAATAAATTGTCCAAATGATATTAGTACAAACCTTTTTTAAAATGAACTAAGAAAAACTAGTAGTGTAACTATTCTAACTACCTTGTATTTTTCTTTCTTCTTCTTTTCTTTCTCCTTTCCTCCACCTCAGTTCCTCTTTCCTTTTGAATATTTCCTTCCCATTTCACAATATCTTTTGTACATTTTGAACCTTATTTACTCTTTCAGCTTCTCACACCAAGGAGACAATATGATGTTTACACATGTGACTCTGATTTATTTCACTTGTGAGTATGGTCTCAAGTTGCATCCATGTACCTATAAAAGTCTCAAATTTATCTTTCTTTATGGCTAAGTAGCACTCCATGGTGTAAAAAGACTACAAATCTATCACCATGCACTAAACTAAAGTCAAAATTGATCAGAGACCTAAATATTAAAACAGAAATGCTAAATCTAGGAGAAGAGGAAATAGAAATCTTGAAGACATCAGTATAGGCAGACAGTTCATGAACAAAACCCAGACTACATGGAAAATGCTACAAAGAATCAACAACTGGGTTCTCATCTTATTGAAAAGCTTTTGCACTGCACAAGAAATCACCAACAGAGTGAAAAGGCAGTCCACAGAGTAGGAAGAAAATTTAGCCAGTTGTCCCTTAGACAAAGGACTTCTGTCTAGAATATATAAGGAATTGAAAAAAGACTTCCCCAAATCCAAAGATCCAATCCAAAAATGGGTATCTGAGATGAATATGCACTTCTCAGATGAAGAAATACAATGTATCAAAAAAGTTCAACATCATTGGTCATTCCAGAGACACAAATTAAAACACTGAAATTTCATCTCACTCTGGAAAGAATGACTATCCTCAAGAAATCAATGAATAACAAATGCTAGAGAGGATGTGGAAAAAAGGAATCCTTCTGTACTGTTGGTCGGAGTGTGTACCGGTGCAAACACTGTGGAAATCAGTGAGGATATTTCTTAAAAGCTAGGATTAGAGGTGCCATTCTACCCAGTTATTCCCATTCTGGGTATCTTCCTGGAAGAATTGAAAACATCATACCACAGTGATATATGTGCACCCATGTTTATAGCAGCACAATTTGTAATAGCTAAATCTTGGAAACAACCCAAATGCCTATCATCTGAGGAATACCTACACAAGTTTCTATTATTGATTTGTTCATATTTTCATCCATTCATCGAACATATGTTTATAAACATTTATTCAGTATGTAGCATATATTAGGCACTGTTCTGGGTTCTTAAAACCAGACAGGGAAAGCTGGGCGTGGTGGTGCACGCCTTTAATCCCAGCACTCGGGAGGCTGAGGTAGGCGGAGCGTTGTGAGTTCGAGGCCAGCTTGGGCTACAACGCAAGCGCAAGGCTGGCCTGAGCTACATAGTGCGACCCTGCCTCAAAAAACCAGGCCCCAGAGTTTGGCTCAGTGCCTTAAGCACCTGCCCTGGCAGGCGCGAGGTTGTGAATTCAATCCCCGGTGCCGCAAAAAAAAAAAAAAAAAAAAAAAAAAGAAAGAAAACAACCAGACGGGCAAAAGTTCCATTGTTGCTCACGTCCCATTCAATGGGAAAAATTTAGGACAAGTGATTTTAATATTAGAAAATGATGTGTGTCTTGCAAATATAAAGCAAATGGATGAGGTAGTGAGTGTACAGAGGGGAGCTATGAAGGGTATAGCAGAAATGTCACTTGAAAAAGTAATCATATGTGAGCAAAGAATTTAAGGACAAGAAAAAACCTGTCACATATTGACCTAGGAAAAGAGACCAGGCAGGGTAAATGGCAAGGATAGAGGATCTGAGGTGTAAACATGCTTTAGCAGCATGGTTGGATACAGGACAAATTTGGAGAGGCAGTCAGATCCCAGACTAAATTTTTATGCCAGTGTAATGAATTTGGACATTATTCAAATGAATTTCAAAAACCACTGGAGGATTTAAGCACGATGTGATTTGTGCATTTTTACTATTATTTTAGTGTTAATTACATTTGCTGCTCTCTGAAGAATGCAGGGCAGGGGAAGAATACAAGCCTAGACAATGTTGACTTGTATTCTTAATGAGTCAGAAAAAAAATAGTGTGGAG
Source organism: Dasyprocta punctata (assembly GCA_004363535.1). NCBI lineage: Eukaryota > Metazoa > Chordata > Mammalia > Rodentia > Dasyproctidae > Dasyprocta > Dasyprocta punctata. Next base: position 11,807 of record RJWM01024339.1, on the reverse strand, counting down.
AGGGTGTTGGAGAGATTATTAGACAGCTGGATCTGCTAAGAGTAGGCTGGCATGAATTTATATTGGTGACTATTTGAGATAGGAGGACCTTGGGGAGTTAGTAAACATGGGAGAGAAAGCATGGAGAAGATGGTACAATACTAGTCTCAGAGATGGGTATCACACTCAGTCCTTTAAATTTGGTTTGTATCTAGGACAGAATGGGGGGATTCTAGGAACATTCCGTGAGATGCTTGGATACAACATCATTGCTCATTGCTTGGGAAGTAAAATGTGGCACTGGGACATAGATATTGTCTCTGCTCCATTGAGAGTCAGAGCTCAATTTTCATGCTTGGAGAATTAAAGTAAACTTGGAAACACTCCCTCTTAGAGGCTAATGCTCTGGGAAATTCAGTGCAGCTGGAGGTAAGAAAAAATGTTAAATGGAGGCCTCAAGATAAGCCAGTCACATGACTGAATTTATTTATGGATTTGAGTCACTCCTGTCTCCCTGAAAACTAACTGGTGAGTCATGGAAGGACCCAGAGGAGCTATGGAAGAGACAAAGTGTAGGAATTCACAGAATTCTTAACATTAGAAGGCTAAGAAAGTCCTTCAAGAACTCCTTAATGAAGTTGGGATAAAGACAAGTTCTCAATCCTGTGTAATCTACCCTCTTACATTTCCTCCCTCTTTCTGCCTCCCTTAAATTGTATGCCCCAATCACATTAAGTCTTTTCTAGGCTGTTAGATTCATCTGGCTACAGTTTACCAGCTGGCTTTTGTAAAGGTTGTACCCCTCTGCATGGGCTTCCTCTTTCCACTTATCTTGGGGATGCTTATGCCCCACCTTTAAGGGCACTCTTGCCAGGATGAGTTCTCTATTATCATACTCTGGGTTAAGCTGTCCTCATCCATGGTTCCATGGCACCTTCAAATACTATAATTCTTTAGCCCCTCCTCTGATGAAACTCTATACTTATTTACCTTAGTCTTTTCTAGAAGGAAAAATTTTGTGACAGCAGGTCTTGGATCTGCATCTTGTTCATCTTTTTTGCATGTCTAGTCTCTAGCATAGTTCCAGGAACTGACCTTATGCTCAGAAATATTTATTAAAGGAAAGGAAAGTAGAAAGTTAAAAAGGAAGGGGAAAAAAGAGACAGGTTATAGGTAAAGAACAAACAGAAAACAAGCAAAAAAGACGAGAGGAATCCTTCACTCAGTTATTAAGGGTGATTCCTGATTGCAATAAAATCTCTGCCATTGCCTTTGACTCTTTCACTGGCCCTTCTGATAGCCCTGTTCAGATAACCTATATCAAGTTTTATTACCCATCCCTCCCAGCAATATTTCTTAGCACTTGCTTTGTAGAGACTGCTGTATGCAGTATAAGGATCAGTAAAACTGTTTTTGTTCTCTAGTTGCTAAGAGTTTAGATGAGAAGAAGAGCATATTAATGAGTAATTTCAGGTGACTGTGTTTGGAGACTGAAAGTAACATATGCAGTGTATCCTCAATGAAAAGAAAATTAGTATTTATGTGAGGACACACATTATTCTCACAAATTTGAAGTATTTCTTAGGTTTTTTGTTTCTGAAATACCACGAGAGCTATTATGTGCATCTGCCTTGGAGATTGTTACTCCTCCCTCCCCAGTTTCTGTTAGTTCCCTTGGGGATGCTGTAATCTCTCTTCCAACCTGTTTTGTCTACAAGGTTCCTGCATAGAACCCATTGCACCAACCATATTTGAACTCAACCATTTGTGATGTTTGATTTAAATACCATTACTCTCCCATTCTATGAAATACCAAAGTTTAGAGAGAACCTGTCTTCATTAAATTGCAATCAAAAGCACATGTACAAAATTGGATTTTATAAAAACAGACAATGACAAGTATTGACAAGAATGTGGAAGAATTCGATCTATCTGTTTCCTGCTGGACTGCAAAATGGTGCAACTAATACTTTGGAAAGAAGCTTGGCAATTCCTCAAAGTGCTAAATGTAAAATTACCATATGACCCAGAAGTTCTACTCCTCTTTATATACCCAAAGTAATTTAAAATTATGTCCTCACAAGGCATGTACACTAATGTTCATGGTGACATTATTCATAATTCATAATGACCAAAATGGAATGAGTTTAAGGAATAAATGGATAGGCAAAAAGATATATCCATATAATGGTATAATATGCAGTAATAAAAACAGACTGAACTGCTAATACATGCTGTAACACAGATGAACCTTGAAAAACATTATGCCAAGTGAAAGAAAGTCATAAAATCTACAAATTCTATGATTCTATTTGTATCAAATCTTCAGCATGGACCAATATATAGAGATAGAAATGTTAGCATTTGCCAGGGATGAGAAGACAAAGATATTGAAAGTGATTTTGAATGGGTATAGGATTTCTTTTTAAGAGTGATGAGATTGCATCGAACTAGACAACAGTAATATTTGCACCACTGTGAATATACTAAAAACCACTGAATTATATCCTGTGAAAGAGTAAAATATAAACGTGATTTATGTTTTATCTGAGTAAAGCTGTAATTTAACAATGTGAATATAAAAATTTATAATACTGGTACATTGTAGCTTGGCAGATTTGAGTAAGTTATTTCTTTTCTCTAACTAAATTATCATGACTTCACATGGCACAAAAATAGAATTCTTGAAAGCAGGGTATGTTCTCCAGATTCCCTTTATGAAATTAATGTTACATTGAATTATATTTAATCAATGATTAAATATATTTCAACTTCAGTGAAATGGAAAAAGTAGACAAAAGGAACTACCCATATAATTCTAGTCCCACAATAGTTTCATTTAATCTTTAGAAAGATTAAAATAAAGCTTGTGCTTTTTAGTCATAGTTACTTCACAGCTCCCCAAAATAAATTCTAATAATGGTCCTAGTTTCTATTAATTTTTAAAGAAAATGCAGAGATACTTTCAAAACTAAGATTTTCTAATTTGGAGGAGGTCTGTGCACTTGAAAAGCACTTAGAATGTCTGCCAAGGTGGCACAGGGAAATGTAGCCATTGGCACATGGGCTCATGAATACAAACAGGAGAAAACAGAACATTTATAGAATGCCATACAATATGGGGAGTGTTGCTCATTACAAGGCAAGATACCTGACAGGAGGAAGAACCAGCTGTTGCCACTTACTCTACCAACATGTTCCACAAGTGTAGTAAAACAAATTCAATAATGAACTTTGATATACTGAATTCTATAGGGGCAAATGTAAGTGCATAATGCACTATGATTTAAGAGAATAATGTCAAAGAATTAGAATTCCTACAGGCTTAATATTGTTTCTCCCTAAATTACTCTTGGGTTATGCTATTGATACTAATGTTCACAGATGGCCTTCTATGTGACAGTACTCACACTCACGCTGAAGCAAACGTTTTAATGAGCAGCAGAAACTAGGAAGTAGAAGTGAGGAGAAAAGTCAGGAAACATTAAGTTCAAGGAAAGAGTAAAAACAAGATAGAAAATCACAAAGTTAAAGTACTAGTTTGTATATCATTTACAAAATAATTTAATGAAAATATACTTGCATAACATTAAACTGGGGATTTCTTAAAGTCATAGCTATAAATATAATGCCTTTGGAGATGAAAAGGCATCAAATGTACAGTAGTTTTGTTTGTTAAGAATAAAAGCATTTGTACTTATCACACTACTGATCTCCCAAATGTGTTGTTTTCTGAGGTTGCTCGCTGAACAAACTGCGGTTACAAATCTGCTTACGGATAGGGCCGGGAGTTTGGCTCAGTGGCTTAAGCGCCTGCCCTGGCAGGTGCAAGGCTGTGAGTTCAATCCCCGGTGCCGCAAAAACAAAAACAAAAACAAAAACAAACAAACAAAAAAATCTGCTTACGGCTGGTTCCTGAGATGCTTCAGACCCCACGTGACTCCCCAGGTTTCCCTACACGAGCAACCGAAGTGTGGGCATAGTAGTAATTAAGCTGTCTTGGAAATGTCATTGGCAACTCATAATCTATTTTAATGGGATTCTATAGAGGTGGGTTCCTTATGCCTCAAGGGATTCAAAAACTAAAATCAATACTTTGCAGATATTTTAAAAGCTGGAGTTTGTGATGCAAAGTGGGTTTCTTAAGTAAGTGTACTGAAGTGTGATTTGAAGGGTAGAAAGGAGTCAGAAACCATCCTCCTGCTGCTTTTTATTTCGCTTTCACTGCTGGAAAGCACAGTTAGAGAAATGTAAGTTTTCTAACAGCAACTTCAGAGTGCCTGCACAAGGGCTTTGTGGCTGTTAAGTGGCACTTGTCAGTGGAGCAGTGGTGACTTCCTGAATTTGCTTTATTGCTGGTTCACTAGTTCCCAGGGCTTCATTCTTTCACAGCCGTGGTGATACACCTTTGAGCTCAATTTTTCTATTAATTGTTCACCTATGTCAGAGTTTGTAACTCTGCAAGTAAATCATTTCTGTGCCATAGCTCTGGGCAGTCATTCTTGGAAGCCTGGATTCGTAGTCCAGAGATTGAACTTCTATAGACTTGGTAAACCCCTAATTTATTTTACTGAGTTCCTTTCTGTTAATACACTTGAATTGCCACACGCTGCACTCATATACTGAATAAGAAAAATTACTAATGTTTTACATGAGAAGGTATAGTAATTGTACAACCTCACTTATCTTGTAACTTTCAGTGTAGAACAATGTTCCAGTTTGTTTTTGTTTTTGTTTATATATATATATATATATATTTTTTTTTGGGTCTGCAAGTCTTATGTGTGTGATCTGTTAATAATGAAGGAACTCAACCTAATTTCAAACACCTTTGAAATATTAACTATGTATTCTCCAATGCTCAATGAAAATGATTATTGTTTGAAGTATTATTTTTACCTTTTTTTAGAAAATTTTAAAAAAGTCAAAATCATAGGGGCAGAAAATGTATAAGAAAAAAATTACAGCCAGAAAAGACAAGATGTATTTCTTAAAGACTTGATACATAAATATAAATATAAATATATATCACCTTCTAATTTACATGTAGATCTCTCAAGTGTGTGGAAATAATTTGAAAATTTTCTAAATTTTACTCGTTTTCCCTGTTGTCAAGACCCAAAAGACTACAAAGAACCTGTCAGATGTAATGTTATAGTCATTGGACAAAGTTTTTTCAAACTCATATAGGTAGATACGAAAAAATTGGGAGGGTAGTCAGAAGAATGTTACAAAAAGGTGTGTTTTCAAAAGGTGTAGAAGAATGTTACAAGTTCAGCAGTTTATTTATCATGTCGCATATACTTTGGCTTCTACAAACAAATGAGTAAAACACTTCACTTATTTATTATTATTATTATTATTATTTTTTCCAATACTAGGAATTGAACTGAGGACCTTGTGCTTGCCAGGCAGGCGCTGTGTCCCTGAGCCATATCCCTGGTCCCACTTCACTTATTAACATGGGTTAATTAACAAAATACAGTGACCTGAACCCCTAATAATCTTGCTTAGAGTCTGGAGACTGGCAAATAAGGATAACACCACAGTCATTTATGAATATATGTGGATCAGAAATAGGCTTTTAGCAAGTAGGCTGGGAAGAGAACCAAGAAGCCAACCTTCTTCTGTGAGCCAGTGGAAGCCATGTGGGCTGGGGAAGAATGAAGAAGCCAACCCTCTCCCTTGAGCCTGCCAGTATGTGGGATGGGAGACAAGAAGAGCCAAGGCTTCTCCCCACTCCTGTAATCAACCAGCTGATTTGGAAGAACACAAGCTGAGATGACAGCTACTGAAGTGAAAAAAAAAATGTAATGCTTGTATTGCTTGATTGACTTTGCAGGCCTAAAGCTGGTAGTCTGAGCATCTATTTAGAGGATAACAGTATGCAATATAGCAACTATGGGGGATTTCCTTCTGTCTTTTTTTTTTTTTTTTTTTTTTTTTTTTTTTTTGTACTAGGAATCAAACTCAGTACCTTGTGCTTGCCGGGCAGGCACTATATTCCTGGTTCCTCTGTCTTGTTTTTGAAGTCCGATATTGTTTTCACTGTTTTTGTTTGGTTTTACTTTGTTGTTTTGTTTTATTCTCTTTAAAATTCAAAAAAAGAAATGGACTTTAGTGAATAGTGAGGATATTGCAAAGGGTACTTCTGTGTATAATAAAATTACCTTAAGGATATAAATATTAGTACAGATGTATCTAATATAATGCCTAGGGAATCATAAACTCCTGAAAGAGTTATAATCTATTATGTATTGAATACCATCTATGAATAGGCTGAAGTATTGTTTAATGAAACACTGTTAAAATAAGTTCAAAAATACAGACACATTTTTAACCCACGGAATTGGGGATTTAAGGTAATTTGTTTCTTTATTGTTCTCTCATGCACTTCAGCATTTCAGTGTCTAACATGTGAAGAGTGGAGCACATCCTCCCACTTTCTGTTCCTCTCTCTTTTGCTTGTTGGCCTTCTAGCATGTGATTTCTCATTTATGTCACTTTGCCCTCTTTATAGCAAAATTTGATGAATACTTTTAAATTATTATTTTAATTCATTTCTTGCAATTTCTTTTTTCTTACCTACTTATCTATCTAAATTGATGTATCTTTTAGTACCACTCAGTGACCACCATTTTGACATTGGTTAGGGAACTTAAAGGAACATATACATACAGTATTGTTTATTTAATAAAAATCATAAAATCATGTTATTTTATTTTCATTAAATGCATTAAATTTTATGTTAATTATTTAGAAAGAGATAACACTCCAGGAGCTGATAAATTTAGATAGTTTCTGGCCACAAATTATTGTAATTAGTAAAATCTTTCCTTCTTTTTAAGAAAAAATGATGAGAAGAAAACTTTGGATTTTGAATAAGAGTATTTTAACTATACTACTCAATTTTGGCTAAATCTTTTGCTGTTGCTGTAAAAGTTTAGAATTGATATGCTTATATTTGCTTCTAACTCTTGTTTTATGAATCTGATTTAAATGACAGAATGTGTTTACATTGTCAAAAGTTGCAACATCTGCATTGATTCCTGTTACTAAAATCCTCACATTTGTGCAATCTTAGTACTGTGCTTATGTCCAACAAATGCTCATCATCGGTTCTTTACTGTGCTTTCTCAATTTCAGATTGCTTTGTTTTGGTGTCATAGTTGGCTGTATTTGTCTACAAATTGTTGATTTCTGGTGTGCATTTGGAAGACATTTTGGCTGGGTTAAATACATCTTTTTCTTAAGATCCTCTAATTATTGCTCTGCCATCATCTGCTATGGAGAAAATTGACACAAACCTCAATACTTTCTTGATTTCCCTTTTTGTCTAAGTTTTTCTGAGTATTGACAGTAATTGTACTCATTTAAAAATTATTCATGATTTGTCTTTCCATATTTTTTTCTGGCTCATTTCTTGAACATCATCAAACTTCTGAGAATTTCAAGAATTCACTAAGGGTTCTAAGCAGGCCATAGTTAAATTTACAAATTGGATGTTGTATACAGAATATTTTAGAGGCAGCAACACTAGTAATGGAGAGTGGTGAAGGATATGTTTCACAAATGAAAGGTGAAGATATTCCTTTAGTATAATCTGTGACCTAGTATGCTAGATGGAGAATGTTGAAGAGGAGAATACACACAGCAGGCAATAGAAGATTACATAGAAATCTTATGAAATAAAATATTTGCCATAAACTACAGATATTTGAACCTTCAATTCTGGATTTATGTGGTTCTAGAGTAAGGAAACAATTAATTTGGTTAAGATTAAGTAGGAGAGAATAAGCTTGAGTTGTGCTGGCAACAACACACTTTTATTGCTGCCCATACAAGAACTTCTGTATAAAAAATTATTCTCAAATATCAGTGGTACACACATTGATGGGTACTGAATAAAACAAGAAAAATGAAGATAAAGAATAAATTCACATATGTATTGTACAAAGAACGATTTAAAGAAACACAAGAAGTGTTCAAATGCTTTTCTATGGTATTTTCTGTAATTTATCAATGATATTAAGGAAAGTATGATCTCATGGTGAGCAATAGTTCAAGGAAGACACATAAAAAATACAAAACTAGAGATTATAAGGCACAGAACTGAGATGTGAGTTCTCATAATCAATGAAAAAACAGAATAAAAATCAATGCTGTGTTATAGACAATATCAATGTTGAGTTCACAAAAAATGGGTTTAAAAAATCATGAAAATGAAATAGCAAAATGATATAAAATTATTATTAAAACGTTTTAGATATAAAAGATGCCATATTTATTATAAATGATCTCAAGCAGGCAAACCTTCTCTGGAGAGGCAGAGTTAATATTTTAAGCTTTGTGGGATAAATGGTCTCTGTTGAAATTATACAACCTCGCCACCGTAGAGTGAAAGCAGCTACAGCTACTATAGTAATGAGTGGGCCTATCTGTGCTCTCATAAATCTTTTATTGAATAAAAACAGGTGTTGTGCAAAAGTTGCCTCAGTGGCCATTGTTTGCTGGCCCCTGATATAAAAGATTAAAAAAGTTTAAAAATTGTTTTTAAAGTGGACAAAATGAAAAATTTAAATTAAAGAAATAGACAAATGGAAAAGTTTAAATTGTTTGGGTTTCCAGAAAAATTGTTTTCTAAAATATTTGACATTATTTATAAAGAGGTAAACATACAAATTTGAATTAATGATTATAATACTTTAAATCAAAACTATAAAATAAAGCTAGTTTAATGTAATTAAAAATTTAATTAAATATTGATTATCTTTTTATAAAAATACAACCCTCTCATTCTACCACCTAATGTCCATTTAGGTGTAAAATTTAATATCATTCTTCACATTATGTTAGATCTAGATCTATGCAGATACAAACTCAAGAGTAACCCTAGCCAATGTGTATACCTACCATGAATACTGAGTAAATTTGTTGCATACCTCCAACCATGAATTGGGTCATAAAAAGAAATGAGAAAGCAGTTATTTGGCACTATACCCATACTTCATTACAGAAAAAAAATTTGTATTTAGGTTCTTAGGAAGCATTTGAGAAGGTAATTACTATCGTCTGCCTTACATAGGAACTTGTGATTCTCAAATTCTTCTTATACTTTAAAGCAAAAATTGACCTCTTAGTATGGCTGCAACACAACCTTTAAGGCTTCCTAGTCTTGGAATGTATTCAAGCATTGTTTTGAGAACGTAAAGCAAGGGAAATGAAGAAGGATTTTCCTAGGGTTAATCTGTGTTATGCTACATTTGTGCCATACAAAATGCTGAATCTTGAGTGACACAGAATGTGTTCTTGAATAAGCTAGTGTGCATGTGTGTGTGTGTGTGTGTGTGTGTGTGTGTGTGCATGTGTGTGACACCTGAAGCCATCTACAGCACAAAGCCAGGATGGTGGTCCTCTTGTGTTCGTCCAAGGGCAGAGCTGGTTGCTAAGAAAAGTTTGCTCTCTAGATTATGTTCTAATCCCTCCACTTCTCTTGTCACAACACTTCTCCCTTCTGTTTAATTGTTGGGTTGCTTTTGTATTGTTTCCACCAATCTAAATTTTGTAAAGTGTGTCTGCTGGTTCATTCTTGGGACTATTGTATTACCCAGTACATAAGAGAGGCTAAGTGTACACATACATGTGCAAATAATGCTTTAACATCATTTAAAATGATGCTAATGAAGCAGTAAGTTGGGAGTATTATTTGAAATTGAAAACTTAGATATTGCTATTTACAAATTATTATGTCATAAAAAATAAATCTCATGTAATTACCAGGATGAAAAACTACATCTGGGAGTTATCTTGAGTGTTTGACAAAACTGAGGTGTATGATTGTAGATTATGAGTAGTTACTGATGTTGGCTGACAATAAGTCAAACACATGAAGCATCTTTTAGATTGAAGATTTGATTCATAGTAAAATGAGGTTTTGGATGGCAAATTCCATCTACATAACCTGGATGTGGGTGTGAAGGCCAAAATCCAAGGAAAAAACAAGTATTTATATCTGTTGAATACTGTTTTAGGTACTTTTCTTATATGACTTAATGAGGAAACTATTGCTATTTTCTTTGTTTTATTTCTAAGGAAACTGAACAACAGAGACATTACATAATTTTCTTAAGATCATGCTTATAAATGGTTCATGGAGAATCTGAAAGTGTGACTCAAGAGCCTGCACTTTATTAATAAAAGTATTGTTATCTTTGCAGCCAAAGACCTTTTAAAATATATGACACATAAAAGAAAACACTAAGACAATAAGTTCATGTGGGATGAAAGTTTAATGGGATAGTTGTTCTTGTGTTGACTTTAGAGATCTAATTATCTCTAGTCTGTGGTGACTATAGCAACAATATGATCTAAAAATAATTCATCTGTAAAGCTTATGAAATATGAAAACTTTAATATTTTAATTGTATTTATTTCCAAATGACTTTAAAACCTTTCTTACTGGCATATGATAAATTTGTTTCTGCTATTGTAAATAACACTTGTTTTATTAATGCACAATAAAATATGCTTACTGAAATACTTCAGACAAATAACTAAAAAGAAGAAAATAAAAATGACCTATACTGACAATATACAGATTCAACAGAAACTTTATAAAAATTTGAAAGGCAGTTCCTCACAAAACCATAAAACATAATTGTAAAATGCATGCATAACTACAAAAGACCCCAAAATAGCCAAATCATCTTGATAAAAAAGAACAAAATTGTAGTCATCACACTGTCTGATTTCAAATTATTATGATAATCAAAACAAGTTAAAACTAGCATAAGAAGAAACACATTACCCAACAGAACAGAAGAGGGAGTCTTCAAATAAACCTAGCATATTTGATCAACTAATTTTCAACAAGGGCTCCAAGAAAGCAATGGGAAAAGGATATTCTCTTCAATAAATGATGCCGGGAAAACTGGTTATCAACATGCAGAATATTGAAACGGATCCTTTACAGCAAACACAAAATACAACAGGATTAAAGAAAATAGATGAAAGACTTAAACATAAGACTTGAATCATGAAATCCAACAAGAAAACACAGAAACTCCAAGGCAATGATTTCCTAGATATGATTTTGTAAGGTCAGGCAATAAAACACAAAAATAAACAAAGGGAAATACATTGTTATGGTTTATATCTAGACATCCCTCTGAAGCCTCATGCAATCATTGGTAGGATCTTTGGAAAGTGATTGGATTACAGGGGCATTATAGATGGTGAGGAGCTGGGGCCTGGCTAGAAGAGGCAAGTCACTGTGGGCATGATCCATAAGGTTTTATCTCCCTTCACAATTCCTCCCTTATCTTGGCTTTCTAGATGCCACGAGGTGAATGGCTTCTCCTCTGCTATGCCCTTTTACCAGACCGGGCTGCCTTGGAGTCAGCCAACTATGGACTGAAACTTTTAAAAAGTGGGAGCCAAAATAAACCTCTTTTCCTCTAATTTGTGGGTGTCAGGTATTGTGTCTCAGTGATGAGAAAATGACTAAGACAGACTTTGGTACCTCAGAAGTGAGGTCATTACTGTGACTGTAATTGATCATGTGATTTAGATGCATTTGGACTAGTTCAAGGAAGGAGTCTAAAAAGGGTTGAAGATGCTAGCTATAAAAGTAACCCTAGAATTATGTGAACTGAGTCTGATGGATTGAAGAAGAACAGAATACTGACAGCAATGCAGTCAGTAATGATTGGGATCAAGAACTTTCAGTTTAGAAGAAGGATTCCATTGGTAGTTTGACTCCAGATCATGTGAGTTATGCTCTGATCAACAATTTCCCCTTTTTATTCATTTCATGAGGCTTTGTGGGA